>CM042181.1:43096548-43111548 GCA_023376005.1 Doryteuthis pealeii | reverse complement strand
ACAGAGAGAGACTGGAGTGGGAGAGTGAATGATTGAGGCGAGAGAGAGAGAGAGAGAGAGAGAGAGAGAGAGAGAGAGAGAGAGAGTGACTGAAGCGAAATAGTGAGAGACTAAGTTGGGAGGGGAGAAGACTGAGGCGGAAGTGTGGGTGACTGAGGCGAAAGAGAGAGAGAAAGAGAGAGAAAGAGAGAGAGAGAGAGACTACGGAGGGAGAGTTCGTGATGTATACCAGCTACAAAAAGTAAGTTAAAAGTCCACAACACAATTGAAGAAAGATGGAAAGTTTCAAGAATTTGTAGTTGTTGACAAATCCGTAGTGTTGTAGATCATATTAGCCTCAGGAGATGTAGAAATCCAGATATTTTGTTTTTCAATAGACAATATGAAGTAAATGGAAGTTAATCTGACAGTATGAATTAAACATTTTTAGAAAAAAACAAATGATGTTAATAGTTTGCTGACATAATCTGTTTCGACCTTTTTAATAAAGCGGTCTTCATCAAGAGCAACATATGAAGGAAAGACGGAATAAATAACCGTTAGAAGGAGGGATACAAACGAACGCTGGTTTACGATGCTGGAATTTCTTTTAAAAATGCGTATTCTGTGTTAAAAATAATATATATATATATATATATATAATATATATTATATATATATATATACTTCGGCAGCATTTTTTCTTTTAGACATGTTCAGTTAAACGCAAAGACAATTCAAGTCTGAGGAGTTTTTTTTATGGTCCTTTCAATTTTCCTAGCGATCTTTTTCGTGTTTGGGTGGAGAAGTTGTAATAGTCCACTAAATCCTTGTTTTTTTTCGAGCGCTTTCGGCTGGTTTATCAGCCATCATCAGGTGGGGAAACGATGTTAAGTTTTTCAAGTGCCTCGTTTTTATAGAAGAACGAGTAGTAGCTTAAAAAGTGGTGGTGGTAGTTAGTACGAAACAATGGATTAATGGGTTTTTGAGGGGGATACAGAATTGTGAAGAAGGGAGGGGGAATGGAACTTAATATATATATATATATATATATATATATATATAAACCAATCCCTCTGCACGAATCGGATGTGACAAAAGGTCAGTTACTTAAGCGGTGATTAACAGGTTTCAATTCAGAGTTTTCTTTCTCCTATATTGGTTGCCATTCCAATGTTGAGGGCTCAGTCTGCCCTACGGACCTCCCCATTGTGGTGTAATTATTAGTGTCTACTGAAAATTTGCGATTAAAAATAAAACTGTAATCGGATTTCTAGAAAACGAGAGGAACAAGAAATAAGAACAAACAAATCTTGTGCAGATAACAAAAAAGATGAGGACAATAGTACGAATAATCAAAATAATACAAATTATCAAGCCCCATCCCAAAACATATATATACATCTACATATATATACATATATATATACATATACACTTTTTGAGTGATGAACAGTCTATATTGTCATTTGGAAGAGTAAACACACAGTTGCCAGTAATTCGACCGAAGAATGACCCCGGAAATAGAGTTAAAAATAAAAACGGAAGTTCCGGGTGTTGACCGGAAACGAATGTGACGCAGGGACGGGGGACGGGCGAAGAAGAAAATCGCTCTTTTTTCCTTTCGGTGCTAGTAGGAGTCAGAAGTTGGTCCCGGTCCCTCTTGTGGGTGTGGGACAGCGGTACATAGCCCGATACTATGAAGATAGAATAATTTGACGATACTCCTTCTCTTTCTCTTTGTCTTTCCTTCTCTCTGGGAAGAGCCCACGGGCCTGGGAATAAATACAAAGCCCCTTGTGACTGTACAACTTGCGTGTATGTTGTTTCTGAACTAACGATCCCTACTAACGATGGACACTACTACAACTTGAATTGGCTTATGTGACACATATAATTCTGATATATATATATATATATATATATATATATATAGTTCTGGAGCTATGCTACGACCATAGCTGGAGAGAGAATAATTGAATGCGTATATTTTAGGGGTGCCTAAAGGTCATATGGTCCGAACCCTTTAAGTGTTATAAAAAAATGTATATTCTAAAAATTTGTATTGATTGGAATTAGAATAACATTAAAATAACAAATAAATAAATAAACACCCATGAGCCTTCACCGGAAGAACCCTCGGTACATGTGCGAGAAAAAGGACCAACTTCCGAGCCCCGAAGATAAAACCCTCGGTCATTCAAGTTTACGCCTTAACTGTGTCTAGTCACACAAGTGGCCAGGGAGATATTCCCTTGCCACAGTCGGCTATGACCAGTGAATAAAGCCTAAGTCATAAAACCACCTTCTGTCTTTGTCTCTCAATTGTATTAGTGCTATGGGAAATGCAAACATGACCTGTCGGTGGGGCGTTAGAATGCACCGACTGCACCTCTGCAGAGGGGTAAGACTCCCCCAATGGGGCTACCTGTTGGCTGTGGGTGGCGACCCGTGATGCTTAAGGATAGATCCCAGGTGGATGAGCAGTTCATGACATGCAATACTCCACTTTGGCCCTATCTTGGGCTAGACGGGCGGTCGAAGAGGCCCCCTCCGATCAATCAGCTGGTCACGTCAAGCCCTAGCACCTATATGATTTTCCCAACCCTATTGTCCTTATGGCAAGCCCCAACCTTTTTATCATATGGGTGCTAGAAGGCGGTGGCTGCGGGTCTACATGTCCTGGGAATGACATTAAACTGTTAAACGATGGTGAGGTTCCAGTTTTGGAGGTTTGGGGAATGTGGAGCACCCCTTCATCACCATTGCTCCCTGGTCCACTCTGACCCGGAGTGGTAGTACCTGTTAGGGTCCCATATATGGGTTAAATAGAAAAATGTATTTATAAAAAAATTGTATTATCCATTAAGAATTGATTTATTTCAAAACTTTATCGGCATTAAATGACCCACTGGGGTTGATATGCCGTAAAACAAAACAAAACAAACAAACAAACAAACACCCATAACCATTACATACCGAGCGCCGTCAAATAGTCTATACAGCGCCCTCTAGCGGTTAGCAATGGTTGAATCGAAATCTAAGTAATAGCAAATAGATTGTTTTTTTAAGTAAATGCAGTTTATTTGTTTTTACTAATAACTTAGAAACCTCCTCCGGATATTGAGCACTTTTTATAATATTTTTGTTGATTAATAACACACCACACACACACACACACACACATATATATATATATATATATATATATATATATATATATATATGGATGTGTGTGTGTGTGATTTATTAGTATATGAATATGTATGTATATGTATATGTTAATTTATATTAATATATATTTATGTTATTTTGTGTTATTAATATATATATATATATATATATATATATATAATATATATATATATATATATATATGAGAATGTTATTTTATGTTATTAATACAAATAATGTCTGTGTTTTATGTATATATATATATATATATATATATATATATATATGTGTGTGTGTGTGTGTGTGTGTGTGTGTGTGTGATTTATTAGTATATGTATATATATATATGTATATGTTATATTATATTAATATATATTTATGTTATTTCGTGTTATTAATATAAATATTTATGTGATTAATATATATATATATATATATATATATATATATATATATATATATATATATATATGAGAGTGTTATTTTATGTTATTAATACAAATATATATGTGTGTGTTTATATATATGGTGTGTGTGTGTGTGTGATTTATTAGTATATATATGTATATGTTATATCATATTAAATATATATTATGTTATGTGTGTGTGTATGTGTGTGTGTGTGTGTGTGTGTGTGTATGTGGGTTACTTAATTATCAATACATATATGTGTTATTTCATTTTGATAATATATATGTTATTTTATGTTTATATAATATGTGTGTGTATGTGTGTGTTATTTTATCATTATATATATAAATATATATATATATTTCTCTCTCTCTCTCTTTCTCTCTCTCTCTCTCTCTCTCTCTCTCTCTCTCTCTCTGTGTGTGTGTGGCGTGTGTGTGTGTGTCTGTTTCTACGTGCTTTGCACAATTGCATGTTGTACGAGTGCATATACTTACGTCTATAAGTAATTCTGTGGGTTTGAAAAGGTCGGAACACTTTAAGTACTTAGTGCTGTAGGCGTATCTAGGTCTATTAAATATTGGAAAGATTATATACTCTTTCTTTCTTCTGAGAGAGAGAGAGAGAGAGACAGAGATAGAGACAGGGAAGAGATACTCGGTGAGATACACAGGGATACAAAGAGAGAGAGAGAGAGACAGACAGACAGACAGACAGAGGAAATGATGCACAGTAAGACACAGAGAGAAACATATATATGTATATATATAGAGAGAGAGTGAGACAAAGAGTGGAAGATAGAGAGATAGGGAAAGAGAAAAAGAGAGGCATTGAGATAGAGCTAGGAAGAGAGAGAGAAGGAGAGAGAAAGAGAAACAATGAGACTGAAAGCTAGGGAGAGAGAGAAAGGGAGAGAGAGAAATAGACAGAGAGAGACAGACAGACAGAAAGGGAAAGAGAGAGAGAGAGAAAGGGATAGAAAGAGAGAGAGAGAAACAGAGAGGGATATCGAATGAGAGAGAGAGAGAGAGAGAGAGAGAGAGAGAGATTGGGAATGAGAGATGCATTGTGAGAGAGAGAGCGAGAGTGAGTGAGACAGAAAGAGTGAGTGAGAGAGAGAGAGAAAGAGACAAAGAGACAAAGAATGAGAGAGAGAGAAAGAGAGAATGAAAGAGAGACAGACAGACAGACAGAGATAGTAAATGAGACAGAGAGAGAGAGAGAGAGAGAGAGACTGAGAGAGAGAGAGAGAGAGAGAGAGAGAGAGAGAGAGAAGAGACAAAGAATGAGATAGAGAGAAAGAGACAAAGAATGAGAGAGAGAGACAACGAGACAAAGAATGAGAGCGAAAGAGAGAAAGAGAGAGAGAGAAGAGAGAGGAGAGAGAGAGAGAGAGAGAGAGAGAGAGAGAGAGAAAGAAAGAAAGCCCAATCAGCAGAAATAAGAAGCGTAAATAATGGCGGGAATAAGGTGGTCCTATTAGTAAATGAAAAAGAAAAGACTTGGTCGCGCTCAAAATGGCGGCCATAATCAATCAGTCAGTCGATCATACGGATAATCCTTTTGGCTACAAGAACTTGATTCTTTTAGTCAATGCCGACGAATTGTCGATCTTTGAGGAAGGAGATGGAATTCGAAGGGACGTCATGATAGATATTAGTTTTACTTGCATCGTCTGAAAACGAGTAATTGCCGTAACCATCGGTACAGGTCGAGACGGCAGCTCGTACGGGATGCAGCCGGAGCTACTATTGCGTAATGGTTATCGTCGTATGAAATGTACCCGGCGAGTGGATTTTGAATCGTGGTTGGATCTCTTTAGTTGAGCATCAATTTTTTGGCAAAACATTGAATTGCGCATGAGCAAATCGCTTCAAGCTCAGCGTAAGGTTCGCGTGTTTTTTAATGTATACTTTTTTAGAAGATCACTCGAACTTAAGTTATCTTGTTATGGCATTTCTAATTAAATAAATAAAAATAAAAAATCGCTCTTTTTTCTTTTCGGCTTTTTCTTTTAAACTAAAAATGCCATAACAAGACGACTTCAGTTCCAGTGATCTTCTGAAAAAGAGATTTTATCTCGAAAATTCAAGAATAAATTACATCTTTCATTTTGTCCCTCACATAAACATTACTTAACAGTGTCCTGAAGATGGTACAATATACCGAAATGCTTAAGTATTGATACAAAATTGTTTCCCCTAATCATAACATCCTGTGTTTCTTATATTTTAAAAATATTTTCTTCTCATATTGTCGGATTAATTTCCTCACTGTATTTCCATATATATATATATATATATATATATATATATATATATATATATATATATAGAGAGAGAGAGAGAGAGAGAGAGAGAGAAAGTTTTGTAGAAAAACAAGATGTTAAAAGTTTTGCTGACAAATCTGTTTGACATTATGAATACTAGCAAATATATGCACCCTCCGGGTGCAAGTATTTAAGTTTTAATGTAATAAAATATTATATTGAATTAGAAAGGCTAATGAAACTAAATAGGAATACAGATAAAAAGATTTAATAATAATTGAAAAATAGAACTGAAGCTTACCTTTTCATCTTGTCTATCATTGCTAAATTTTCCTAATTTAACTATTTAGTTAAAATAGGAAGTAAAGAATAAAATTACAATTATGTCTTCTTGTTAATGGATTTCTTTTAAGATTTATCCCCGAGATTTTGGGTGGTATTTATTAAGTTAAAATCAAATAATTAGAAATGAATAATACTAAGCACTTATTTATTAAAATAACAATTTTAATATCAATATGCAAATTAGCCTTCTCGTTCACACTGTAAACCGCTATTTTGTTGTATATATATAAATACAATTGCATGTTATTAGTATGTAGATATGACCAACAGTGGCTTCGGCCTCTGGACCATTGATATAATTAACAGCGTCGATCCCAGGGGGCTATCCCCCCAGGCAACACCTGCCCCCTTGATTTAAAGGGGCAGGGCTGGGTTTATTGCCCAGCGCCTGAGGCGCCCCCCTTGAGGGGGAATGCCGACGGGATCGACGCAATTTTTCACCTGCCACTCCGTGAGCTTCGGCTTGTGGGTGGTCCCACGTTAATAGGGACTTTGTGCCTGACCCGTACAAGTGGGGTACGCGGTAAATACAGTATGTAGATATGACCAACAGTAATAATAATGTCAAACAATTTTATTGATAATTGGGGTTTGAATAAAACTAAAATCACGGTGAATGTGACGTAAATAAGGAAACTGCGACTTGAGTAGTAATATAGTTTCGGTTACAGACACTCAATCTTCATTATAATAAGATGTCTCTATCAAACCAACATTGTAAGCGGAAAAACGAAACAAATATATGATTAATCACGAGGCACAGAACGCTCTCGATCATTACTGGAATTTTCAAAAAAAATTTTAAAATACGTATTTATTTAAATTTTATTTTTTTAAATTATAAGCATTTTTACCATAAAAAAGCTCAAAAGAGTTTGCAGTAAAAGTGTATATGAATATCAAAAAGTTCAGGAAAATATTCCGGATACAAATGAAATTTAAAAAAATATAACAAGTCCAACAACAGGAATCTGCAATGATGATAAACTCGCAGAGTCGGGATACTTATTACATCTGAAATTTGAACCTCCAGTGATATAATTTAAATAATTCCAATTTTGTTTTTTCTGTGGACAGTATGAAAGGTAAAAATGGATATTGAATCCGACAATATGTAGAAAGTTTTGTAGAAAAAAAACAAAAAGATGTTAAAAGTTTTACTGACAGAAATCTGTTTCGACATTATGAATATGTCTTTATCAAAGCAACATTGTAAGCGGAAATATATATATATATATATATATATGCGGAATTTCTTTAAATATAAAAGTTTTTCATAAGCAACTACCCAGGTTTCAGGTTATATCACCATCGTCAGGTTGCTACCGGTGTTTCTTTGAAGATAACAACACAAAATCTCTTCAAAGAAACACCAGTAGCAAGCTGACGATGGTGATATAACCTGAAACCTGGGTAGTTGCTTATGAAAAACTTTTATATTTAAAAAAATTCAGCAAATAAATAAAGCTCCTACAAATTTGTGGTTGAGCACTGTGATTTCTTTGTTTCATCACAAAACAAATTTTTAAATATATATATATATATATATATATATATATATATATATATATATTTGTATTTTAGGTGTTCTCCGTATACTTCTCTCGGTATATATATTTTTAAAAAATGTTTTTTTTTAAATTGGGCGTTATTGTGAAGCATTAAAAATAAAATAAATAAATGAACTTATTTATTTATTTATTTTTATTTATTTATTTTTAATGCTTCACAATAATGCCCAATTTAAAAAAAAAACATTTTTTTTAAATATACTAGCAAATATATGCACCCTCCGGGTGCAAGTATTTAAGTTTTGATATAATAAAATATCATATTAAATTAGAAAGGCTAATGAAACTGACTAAGAATGCAGATAAAAAAGATCTGCAACAGAGGGGGTATAATCGAAAAATAGAACAACTTTGAAACTAACCCTTCCATCATTTTCCATTACTCCCCTCTTTCATTGGTAAATTTTCCTAATTTAACTATTTAGTTAGAATAGGAAGTAAAGGATAATATTACAGTTATTTCTTCTTGTAAATAAATTTCTTTTAAGATTTATCCACGAGATTGTTGTTTATATTTCTTAAGATAAAACCAAACAATTAGAAATCAATAATACCAAGCACATATTTATTAAAATAAAATTTTAAATATCAATATGCAAATTAGCCTTCTCGTTCAAACTGTAAACCGCTATTTTGTTGTATATATAAATACAATTGCATGTTATTAGTACGTAGATATGGTCAACAGTATTAATAATGTAAAACAATTTTTATTAATAACTGAAGGTTTAA
Source organism: Doryteuthis pealeii (assembly GCA_023376005.1). Lineage (NCBI taxonomy): Eukaryota > Metazoa > Mollusca > Cephalopoda > Myopsida > Loliginidae > Doryteuthis > Doryteuthis pealeii. The sequence continues at coordinate 43,103,067 of CM042181.1, read as the reverse complement.
AAGAATGAAATCATGGAGAATTTGACGTAAATAATTAAGGGAATTGTGACTTGAGTAGTAATATAGTTTCGGTTCCAGACAGAAAAACACACAATCTCCATTATAATAAGATATATATATATATATATATATATATATATATATTAAATTTTTACTTGAAGGCACTTACAAACGCATGTATCGCATAAAATTCGATACTTTTTCTTATAGAAAATGAACTTGACAAGTGTAATCCCAGTAAAGGATGGCTCGATGTGTAGAATACCGTACAGACTGTTTCGACTTTATTAAGTCTCATCAGCGGTATATACTAACGATTTCCCTCCGACAGAAATCGAAACCGGGACTTCAGCAGACGCAGTGAAACACTAGTGAAACACTTTTATCGCCTCGGCCACAGTACACAGCTGACCATCCTAGCGGAATTAAGCTTGTCAAGCGATACTACGCGCCTCTACCATAATAGGTAAGGGGGCGCTATTGAGAGAATAATAACAACAAACAGCCCGAATGCCCTTCGGCGAAGTGAATAAGATTTTTGGATGTTTGTTTATTTAGAAACGTTGCTGATAAAGTATCTATAAGAAAAAGTATCGAATTTTATGCGATACATGCGTTGTAAGTGCCTTCAAGTAAAAATTTAATATATACTTTATCAGCAACGTTTCTAAATAAACAAACATCCAAAAATCTTATATATATATATATATATATATATATATGGGTAAAAGCAAAAAGATGATGTTCACTAACTCCGCTCCTTGGCAACCACATTACTATTATTTTCATGCGGTTTTTATTGAGTGCACAAAAACTCCAATACTTAGATGGGGTCAGCGAAAATGAACAGAACTAGAGACTAATAAATCCTAGGGAGTGCCTCTCAAATGTAAATTGCCTCTACGTAACATAGAATCAAAATGGTGGAAGCAGATTTTTTTTTAAACTAAAAACAAGCGAGGTCGACTTGCCCTGCTTTTCCTACTGGTATTAGTTTCGTGTAGGTTTCGTGATGGACAGAAAAGTGAAAATTCAGAAGTGGCCAGCAATAAAAAAAATAAAAAAAAAAAATAATGAAGTTGGAGCCAAAAATAGTAAGTGATAACTCACAGGTGTGAAATTGCTCTCCGTTACATACAAGAAATATGGAAGAATAATGAAAAAAAAAACAACTATATATATATAATATATATATGTGTGTGTGTATGTGTGTGTGTGTGTGTGCGTGTGTGTGTATATCTGTGTGTGTGTGTATATATATATATTATATATATATATATATATATATATATATATTATGGACTCTCTCGTCGATTTTCGACGCATGAGGGTTCATACATACAATGAACGTCCACACAGTGATTTGTTTATAGTGGTGAAGGCTCGTGTTGGACCATCCACACTTTTTGGCACAGTCGATAGGAAAGAATTGGTGCATCAAGGGTTGCCACAAACCCAATCAACGATCTACCACAGGAATTTTGAATTCAAAGTTATCCCTCTCCTAGACTGGTTACCTACCCAAGGCTGAAGGGCCCAGTCTGCCCTACTATTTAATCCATAGCTGGAGGGAGAATATATGTGTGTGGAGGCGCGTGGACTAGTGTTAGAGTCGTGGGAAATGGACTCGTCGATTCGAGTTCAATTCCTAGACGAACCTGTTGGCATTTCACATAGCACTAATACCAATGAAGTATATATATATATATATATATATATATATATATATATATATATATATATATATATATAGTTAAATGAAGTGACAAATAAAAGTTTTAGCTTTTATTCAATTATTTGGGAACGATATTACTACCAATGGTTTCCTGCTAAAAGCATTCATCAGGTAAACGAAATAGTTTTTTAAAAAATGACAGAAATGGTGTAAATGATTAAATGTGTGCGTTTTTTAACTGTATTCTCGTGTTGCATGTTTGCGTGTTTACGTGATGTCGAATGCTTTTTTTGTTTTGTACGTGTGCGTATATATATATATATATATATAATATATATATATATATATTATATATGCACATTATATATACATGTATATACATTATATATGTATACATTATATATATACATATATCTTTATACATTATATATATATATATATATATATATATATATTTACATAGATACATACATGCATAGTGAGAGATGGATAGCTAGATATGACCAGAATAAAATTATATGCCGACTTGTGTTTCGACCAGATTTTGCTTACACATACCGTATTTTATTTAGAATTATTATGAATATAATATTGAATAATAATAATAATAATAATAATAATAATAATAATAATAATAGAGAAACGTATGTAACATATATATATATATATATATATATATATATATATATATAAGGAATGGAGCACTCTATGGCGGCCTTTGCATACATACACATGTGTGTATTAAAACAGTTAAAATCCTCTTCGCACTCTGTGGGTGAAAATAGCCGAGCGGTTAAGCTATCCGACTGATGCTGAATCGATCGGACTTCTATCCCGGCTGTAGGTAGCTCACACAATATCTAGCCACACTGAAGAGACTTGATGAATCGAAACACGTGTCTGTGGATGACGATAGATAGATAGATACTAATTCTAGCTTAGGTGTGGCACAAGGCCAGTAGTATAGAGCCTCAAATCGAGCTTGTTAACCATTACACACTGTGAGGTTTCTGGGTATAGTTATTTACTAAGTTTAGCTTAGATCTGGCACAAGGCCAGAAGTATAGGGAGCCCAATAAGAATCGATTTCACTAACAATGGTCAACAAATATAGCTTGCTCACCATTACACCCCGTGAGGTGCCCAAATATAGATATACAAGGTGTGTCAATAAAGTTTCGAGATTTTGTTAGTTATTAACACACCTTGTATTCTGAAAAATTAATGTTCCATTCATTGTTCAGTTCTATTTTGGTAAATACGGCTTTAAAATCTGTATTCTTTGACACACTTTGTATTCTGAAAAAAAAAAGTTACATTTATTGTTAATTCCTATCTTGGTAAATACAGCTTCAATCTCAATACTTTTTTGACACACCTTGTATATAGATATAGATAGGTAGATAGATAGATTCATGGATAGATAGATTAATAGATAGATTAATAGATAGATAGATAGATTGATAGATAGATAGGGACCGAGTGAAATAGGTAGACAAATAGTTTTGTACTTTACAAAATCTGCTTATGTTTCTTTTAATTCTCTTAAAGACTCTCTCTCTCTCTCTCTCTCTCTCCCTCTCTCTCTCTCTATCTCTCTCTTTTATTTTCTCCCTCTCTGTCTCTTTCCTTTTTTTCTCTCTCTTTCTTTCTCTCTCACTCTTTCTCTTGTCTCTCTCTCTCTAACATTCATTTCCCCCCTCTCTCTCTCTCTCCCTTTTATCTCTCTTTCTTTCTCTCTCTCTTTTATCTCTCTTTTTTCTTTCTCTCTCTCTCTCTCTCTCTCTCTCTTATCTCTCTCTCTTTCTTTACCTCTTTCATTTTTCTCTCTCTTTCCTTTTTTTTCTCTCTCTCTCTTTCTTTATTCTCTCTCTTTCTTTTCTATCTCTTTATCCTTCTTTTTTCTCTATATCTTTCTTTTCCGTCTCTCTCCTTTTCTTTCTCTCTCTCTTTCTTTATTTTATCTCTGTCTTTTTCTTTCTTTTTTCTCTCTATCTTTCTTTCTCTATCTCTGTCTTTTTTCCTCTCTCAATTCTATAATTCTACACTGTTTACTTTTTTATTTATTTTTGGTTATTTCATTTTTATTTTTTTTCTCTTTCTCTTTCTCTCTCTCTCTCTCTTTCTTTTTCTTCTCTCTCCCTTTCTTTCTCTCTCTCTCTCTTTCTTTATTTTATCTCTCTCTTTCTTTCTCTCTCTTTTTTTCTCTCTATCTCTCTCTTTCTCCCCCTCTCTCTGTCCTTTTTTATCTCTCTCTCTTTCTTTATTCTCTCTCTTTTTCTCTCTCTCTTTCTCTTTCTTTTCTCTCTCTCTTTCTCCTTTTTTCTCTCTTTCTTTTTCTTCTCTGTCCCTTTCTTTCTCTCTCTATTTCTTTATTTTTTCTCTCTCTCTTTCATTCTCTATCTCTCTCTCTCTCGCTCTTTCTTTTTGCTCTTTCGTTTCTCTCTCCTCTCTTCTCTCTCTCTCTCTCTCTCTCTCTCTCTCTCTATCTATCTATCTATCTATCTATCTATCTATTTCTTTTTTCTCTCTTTTTTTCTCCCTCACTTACTTTCTATACTTGGTCTTTCTTCTACATTTTTTTCTTTTTTATTTCTTTTTGTTTATTTCATCTTGATTTTTTTTTAAAATTTTCTTTTCACCGCCACCGATATCAATTACCGTCAATCCTGGCCGACATTCTCGCAAATGCATCCGATGCAGTCCAAGTCAATATACACCATTCATTTAGTGATTGTTTTGTTTTTCTTCAGCTCTTTCTCTTTTCATTAGCATCATCATCATCATCAGCAGCAACAACCACACTCTTCTTATCATCATCATCTTCCTCGTCATCTTCATCAGCTGCAGTTAAAAAGACCAGATACATCATTCGTTTAGGAGGCGCGTGGTCTAATGTTTAGAGAGTCGTAGCAAATGCATTCGTCAACGCAAGTTCAATTCCTGGACGAAGTTGTTGGCATTTCCCATAGCGCTAATACCCTTGGGAAAGGTATGAATCTAATTCTCCTTCAAGCTGTGGGTAAATAGCAAGGCAGACTGGACTCTTTAACCATGGCTAGGTAACCAGTCAAAGAGAAGGAAAACTCTGAATTTATACCTGTTAAAACCCGCTTAAGAAATTGAACTTGTGTTTCGCATCCTGTGGAACAAATGTAGCAATCCACCAAAGCGCTTTCGACATGTATACTACCAATTCCTACTACCTCCCACTAACAATTGTTACTAACTCCTACTACCAATTCCTACGCTATTGCCCGTTTTCTTTAAAAACGAGATACCACTAAACATACCATCAGTTTCCAACCTGAAGATGGCAGATCAACATGCCGAAAGCGCTCGTAGAGACACTTTTGGTGGATTGCTACACCAGTTCCACCCTGACACCCAAAAGATGGCCAGACACATTGAAAGGATTGAACAGAAACTCTTACGGCAGGAATTGTCACTCGAGTTGAACCAAACATATATATATATATATATATATATATATATATAAGATAAATCTAATGAGTCAGACGAACCTACTAAAAGTTTCGCTTAATGCTCTTCAGGGCTAAGAGTCAGATCTTAGCCCTGAATAGCATTAAGCGAAACTTTTAGAAGTGACTCATTAGATTTATATTTATATTTTGCTCTACTTAGGTATTGAGCACTTTTTACTTATTAGCTTTAGTCTCCTGACGGGTTTGTACGAATATATATATCTTATATATATATATATATATATATGCATATAAATTGTTTTTTCTTTTGACCAAAATATTGTACTAATAGATTATTTTTTGTTGGTACGATTATCTGGGTCTTTTCTTTTTTACCAAATTTTTTTCTTACCGGTTGATGTTTGGTAGTATATTTTTACTATCAAACTATTTGTTGGTTTTTTTCTCACCCCGAGGATTTACCAACAAGTTTGGTATATCAAATATAAATATATAAATATATATATATATATATATATATATATATATATATATATATATATATATGTATATATTTACTCTGTTTTACAATAATTAAACATTGAGCTCTCATACGGAACCTGAACTCTACAACAAACTACTGGTAGAGAATTAGGACCCACTAGAATCACCTTGTACCAAGAAAGTTGGTACCGCACCAAAGTATATATATATATATATATATAATATATATATATATATATATATATATATATATATATATATAAGTTAAAAGAAAGGAAATGAATCCGACAATATGAAGTAAGAAAAGGAGGAATGAAAACATCACACAATGCTGTTAAAGAAGAAAACAATTTATAATATAACAGCATTGTGTGATGTTTCATTCCTCCTTTTCTTACTCATATTGTCGGATTCATTTCCTTTCTTTTAACTTATATATTATATATATATATATATATATATATATATATATACATATATATATATATATATATATGTTTGGTAGTTTATTTTTACAATCAAACTATTTGCTGGGTTTTTTCTCACCACGAGGATTTACCAACAAGTTTGGTATATCATATATATATATATATATATATATATATATATTATATATAATATATACATATATATACATATATATTATATATATATATATATATATTATATAATATAGAATATCAATGTATATAGTAAAAATAGATTAAGATGAAATACCGGCAGTTGCAAAGACCATATAGACCATTTGTTTGTTTGGTCTTTTGTATTTTTTTTTTTTGTATTTTTTTTTTTTTTCATTTTTTCAAAATCTTTATCTTTTCATTAGCATCATCGTCATCGTCATCATCAGCCTCACCCTCCTTATCCTCAGTATAATCACCATCTCCCTCAGAAGTAGAAGATGATGGTGAAGAA
>CM042181.1:43091548-43094048 GCA_023376005.1 Doryteuthis pealeii | reverse complement strand
ACTCTTAAAATTCAGTGACAAATAGCACTCATCTGTTGTAGAGCTTAAATTCGCACATTTTGCAATTCCATATGAAATGCATAAGCGGTAGTTCTTCTCAAAGCTTCCATTATCAGCTTTCTTTGCATTCGAGAGGAAAAGCAGGCATTCTTGACACGTGACGAATCATCATCGTCATTATTGTTGCATTCTCGCTTGGTGTGTGTGTATGGAGGAAGTCATTCTGGCATAGTGGTTAGTTGATATTTAACGGTATATCAACCTTTGTGGGATATTTAATGCCAAACCATGTATATATATATATATAATATATATATATATATATATATATTCCCAAAACATTGTAGAGCTCTCTAAGAGGGAATTTATATTAACTTTCACTGCCAGCATATATAAAGCAATGATCGTCTGATCACAGACTAGATCTCTCTGGTGATCGTAAAATATATGAACAAACTCATGTATTTAATAGTTTAAACACCACCATCTGTTGATGACTTATTAATTCATATATATATATATATATATATATATATATATATATTGGCACCTTTCCGTCTAGTAAGGACAATAGCGTAGTGTTAAAAAATGATCTGGATCTGCTCAAGTGACTCTGCAGGCCAATTCTTGAGTGACAGTCTTTGGTGCACTGAATGCACACAAACTGTGATGCCATCTGGGCTGCTGTCTTTTCTCCCTCTTTCTGGCTCTCTTTGCTGTCTAGGCTACTCTCCTCTCCGCCTCACCCCACCACTGTGCCTTGCTTAACGTTAAGGCGCCATGCCTCTCTATCTTTTTTGGCATCTAACACCCACGTGTTTTACAAATATACAAAACTAATATATGTTTATTCATTATTGATATATATATATATTTACCAACCCCTCCGCACGAGCAGGATGCGACACAAGGTCAATTTCTTAAGCAGAGTTCAGCAGGTTTGAATTCAGAGTTTTCCTTCTCCTAGACCGGTTGCCTAGCCATGGTTAAAGAGCCCAGCCTGCCCTACTATTTACCCATAGCTGGAGGGAGAGTAGGATTTATACCTTTCCCAAGGATATTAGCACTAAATGAAATGCAATTACCACATCCAGAATTTGAACTCGGGGCGACGAGTCCATTTCCCATGACTTTAACCATTACACCACGCGCTTCATTATTGATATAGCTCTATCACAGATATAGAGAACCCTCCTAATAATACTGTATATATTAGCTTAAATACTGTCTCATCAAGTGCGATAGTTTAACCATGCACTGTGGTAATATATATTTTATAATTATAATAGAAAAGTTGCAGAAGCACACATAACCTATCATATATCGGACATATTCTGCCAAAATAATAACTCAATGCCTGAAGAAGACAACAGATCAGAAACACGTGTCGCGTATGTAAGATAAAAAGAATTTAAAACATTTTCTGAGAACATAATACATTTTGCGGACCTTCTTCTTTTTTATAAAATATTAAATTTTCTCCCGTTGGAACCAGAACAACATTTTTTATATATTATTATATATATAGTTTCATATAATTCATTTCTTTTTTTATTTGAATAAATTCTCAGTTTGCCTACAAAAGCCTTTATAACGGGTGGAGGCCACACGAAATATTGAAGAAAATAAGGCAGATCAAAAATAAAAAAAACTTTCATCTACTAAATTCTGTTTTTTGTTCTCTTTATATTTCCGGGGCTTCTAATATCACCAGAAAAATTCCTAATAATAATAATAATAATAATAATAATAATAATAATAATTTTTTTCATTTTCCTTTAGCTTCACCCTGCGATCTGCTGAAACTGCAAAATCCACCAGTTGACAAGTTCTTTCTTTTTTGTTTATCAACACTAGGTCTGGTCTTCTTGCTGGGATAAGGTGATCCGTTTTAATTTCAAAGTCCCAGAGAATTTTGTGCGTTTCGTTCTCAAGAACAGATTCTGGTTTATGCAAATACCATTTTGTTGTGTGGTCAAAATTTAATTTCTTGCATAATTCCCAGTGGATCACCTTCCCAACACAGACGTGTCTAGTTTTGTAATCGAGTTGTGTAGTTTGCTACATTCGCAGAGTACTTGGTTTACAATAGGAAAATGAAAAAATGGACAAATATCTGGACCTCGCCAGAGAACTGACAAAGTTATGGAATATGAAAGTCAAAGTGATACCAATTGTAGTTGGTGCACTTGGAACGGTCCCAAAAGGATTAAAAACGGGTTTGGAAAGTTTGGAAATCAGAGGAAGGATTGATACCATCCAGAACACTGCAGATCTGCCAGAATACTCAGAAGCGTCCTGGAGACCTGAGGAGACTTGCTGTCCCTCAGACTCCAGTGAAAGACCATCAGCTAATGCTGATGTGAAAACTTAAATGGAGTGAAATATAATAATATAATAATAATAATAATAATATAATATAATTAATATGGGTGGGAAGAAATTTCTTTTCAATTCAACTCAATAGTAATTCCATATCTGAATTGTCTGGAGAATTGAG
>CM042181.1:43069010-43086510 GCA_023376005.1 Doryteuthis pealeii | reverse complement strand
AAAATGACAGTTATTTTTTCTTGTTAATGGATTTCATTTAAGATTCATTGAAGAGATTTTTGCTTATATTCATTAAAATAAAACCAAACAGTTAGAAATCAATAATACTAAGCACATATTTAATAAAATCACATTTTTAATATCAATATGCAAATTAGCCTTCCCATTCACACTGCAAACCGCTATTTTTTGTATATATAAATACAATTGCATACTATATGTATGTAGATATGGACAACACTAATAAAAAGGTGAAGAAATTTTATTAATTATTGAGGTTTAAATATAAATAAAATCATGGAGAATGTGATGTAAATAACTATGTTAATTGTGACTCGATTAGTAATATAGTTTCGGTTACAGACAGAAAAACACACAATCTCCATTATAATAAGAGATTATTATTATTATTTCTTATATTTGCACATTCACACCAATTGTCAGATGTTTATCGAAGGTGATCGAATGACAGCAAGAAACTCAATCTTTCTAAGTAAATTTGTTGGTTTCAACAAATCTGGGGTCTGGATATTCTCAAATTTCCTTCAAGTTTTCTCTTTCATCTAATTTCTATGCAAGTGTTTTGGCTCTCTTCCAAGAATGATAGGCATAGCCTTAGTTCAAAGCATCATAATCTACACTATTTCGTTTTCCATAGGATTATATCATATGATAATTATATATACTAGCATATATACGCACCCTCCGGGTGCAAGTATTTAAGTTTTAATGTAATGAAATATTGTATAAAAATGGAAACGCTGATGAAACTAAATAAGAATACAGATAAAAAGATTTGAAACAGAGAGAGTATAATAAAAGATTTGAAACAGAGGGAGTATAATAAAAAATGGAACAACTGAAACTTACTCTTCCGTCACTCTCGTCTTTCGTTGTTATTTTTTCTAATTTAAGTATTTAGTTATAAGAGGAAGTAAAGAATAAAATGACAGTTATTTTATCTTGTTAATGGATTTCATTTAAGATTCATTGAAGAGATTTTTGCTTATATTCATTAAAATAAAACCAAACAATTAGAAATCAATAATACTAAGCACATATTTATTAAATTCGATTTTTTAATATTAATATGCAAATTAGCCTTCCCGTTCACACTGTAAACCACTATTTTGTTGTAAATATAAATATAATTGCATGTTGTCAGTATGTAGACATAGTTAACAATATTAATAATGTAAGAGAATTTTATTAATAATTGAGGTTTAGATAAAAATAAAATCATGGAGCATGTGATGTCAATAACTAAGAGAATTGTGACTTGAGTAGGAATATAGTTTCGGTTACAGACAGAAAAACACACAATCTCCATTATAATAAGACTAGCAAATAAATGCACCCTCCGGGTGCAAGTATTTAAGTTTTGATATAATAAAATATCATATTAAATTAGAAAGGCTAATGAAACTGACTAAGAATGCAGATAAAAAGATGTGCAACAGAGTGGGTATAATCGAAAAATAGAACAACTTTGAAACTAACTATTCCATCATTTTCCATTACTCCCCTCTTTCATTGGTAAATTTTCCTAATTTAACTATTTAGTTAAAATAGGAAGTAAAGGATAATATTACAGTTATTTCTTCTTGTAAACAAATTTCTTTTAAGATTTATCCACGAGATTTTTGTTTATATTTCTTAAGATAAAACCAAACAATTAGAAATCAATAATACCAAGCACATGTTTATTAAAATAAAATTTTAAATATCAATATGCAAATTAGCCTTCTCGTTCAAACTGTAAACCGCTATTTTGTTGTATATATAAATACAATTGCATGTTATTAGTACTTAGATATGGTCAACAGTATTAATAATGTAAAACAATTTTTATTAATAACTGAAGGTTTAAAAGAATGAAATCATGGAGAATTTGACGTAAATAATTAAGGGAATTGTGACTTGAGTAGTAATATAGTTTCGGTTACAGACAGAAAAACACACAATCTCTATTATAATAAGATATATATATATATATATATATATATATATCTTATTATAATGGAGATTATATGTTTGTTTGTCTGTAACCGAAACTATATCACTACTCAAGTTACTATCCATTTACTTATTATACATCACATTCTCCATTAATAATTTTTATTCAAGCCTCAATTATCAATAAAATTGTTTTTCCTTATTAATACTGCTGGCCATATCTACGTACTAATAACATGCAATTGTATTTATATGTACAACAATTAGCGGTTTACAGTGTGAACGGCAAGCCTAATTTGCATATTGATATTTAAAATTTGATTTTAATAAATATGTGCTTGGTATTGTTGATTTCTAATTATTTGATTTTATCTTAATGAATATGAGCAAAAATCCCGGAGATAAATCTTAAAAGAAATCAATTACCAAAAAAGAAATAACAGTAATTTTACCCTTTACTTCCTAATTTAACTAAATAGTTAAATTAGAAAAGTTTAGCAAGGAAAAACGGGGGTGATGGAAGATGAAGCTACAGCTGTTATATATATATATATATATATATATATATATATATATATATATATATATATATATATATATATATTATGGACTCTCTCGTCGATGTTCGTCGTATGAGGGTTCATACATACAATGAACACCCACACAGTGATTTGTTTATAGTGGTGAAGGCTCGTGTTGGACCATCCACACTTTTTGGCACAGTCGATAGGAAAGAATTGGTGCATCAAGGGTTGCCACAAACCCAATCAACGACCGATCTCAGGAATTTTGAATTCAAAGTTATCCCTCTCCTAGACTGGTTACCTACCCAAGGCTGAAGGGCCCAGTCTGCCCTACAATTTAACCCATAGCTGGTGCAGAATATATGTGTGTGGAGGCGCGTGGACTAGTGGTTAGATTCATGGGAAATGGACTCGTCGATTAGAGTTCAATTCCTAGACGAACCTGTTGGCATTTCGCATAGCACTAATACCAATGAAGTATATATATATATATATATATATATATATATATATATATATATAATATAAGATATTAGAATAAAGAAAGAAAGAAAGAAAGAAAGAAAGAAAGAAAGATAGAAAATATGTTTTAATCTTCGTGAACTCAACAGTGAATATCAAATCAACAAAAAAGTCAGGAATAAAAAAACAGAAAAAAAACCGAATGTTTCCACGTAATAAAAGAGACAGGATCTGATGGTAAAATAAAATAAAATAAACGAAGGTAAATAAGCCAGGTAGATAAAGGATTGAATCAAACAGACAAATGATCAACTTATTCATTTGAAAGAAAGAATGAAAGAAATAAAACAAAGGAATGAAGTACAAAAGGAAAGAGAAAAAAGAAAGAAAATACTATGAAAATATATCAAACAAAAATCGCATAGCGGTAAAAAGTCTATAGAACGAAAGAAAAAGAAAGAAAAATATTGGAAGAAAATAGGAAGAAAAAGAAAAAAAAGAAAGAAGAAAAGAAAGAAGGAATGAAAGAATGTCTAAATACGAAAATGAAAAGAAAAGAAAGAAAGAAAAGAGAGAAAGAAATTCAGAAAGAAAAGGGTAGTAGAGTCAAATGAATAAGAAAGAAAGAAAGGATGAAAGAAACAAGGAAGGAAAGAAACAAGGAAAGAAAGAAAGAAAGAGAAAGGAAGAGGAAAGGCAAAAAAGAAAGAGAAAAAACGAGGGAAACAAGGAAAGATAAGATGTTAGAATAAAAGACAAAAGAAAGAAAGAAAGATTGAGTAGTAGAATTAAACGAAAAAGAAAGAAAGAAAGAAAGAAAGAAAGAAAGAAAGAATGAAAGAGAAAAGAAAAAAAGAAAGATATACAAAGATAAAAGGAAGGAAATAAGAAAGGAAAAGATGTTAGAATAAAAGAAACAAAGAAAGACAGACAGAAAGAAAGAAAGAAAGAAAGAGAAAAGAAAAAAGAAAGATATACATAGAAAAAAGGAAGCAAATAAGGAAGGAAAAGATGTTAAAATAAAAGAAAGAAAGAAAGAAAGAAAGAAAGACAGAAAGAAAGAAAGGAAGAAAGAGTAGAAGAATCAAATGAAAAAGAAAGAAAGATAGAAAGACAGTAAGTAAGAAAGAAAGAAAGAAAGAAAGAGAGAGAGAGAGAGAGAGAGAGAGAAAAGAAAAAATATACAGAGAAAAAAAAGGAAAGAAATAAGGAAGGAAAATATGTTGGAATAAAAGAAAGAAAGAAAGAAAGACAGAAAGAAAGAAAGGAAGAAAGAGTAGAAGAATCAAAGGAAAAAGAAAGAAAGAAAGAAAGTAAGAAAGAAAGAAAGAAAGAAAGAAAGAAAGAAAGAGAGAGAGAGAAAAGAAAAAATATACAGAGAAAAAAAAGGAAATAAATAAGGAAGGAAAAGATGTTAGAATAAAAGAAAGAAAGAAAGAAAGACTGAAAGAAAGAAAGGAAGAAAGAGTAGAAGAATCAAAGGATAAAGAAAGAAAGAAAGAAAGAAAGAAAGAAGAAAGAGAGAGAGAGAGAGAGAGAGAGAAAAGAAAAAAATATACATAGAAAAAAGGAAGGAAATAAGGAAGGAAAAGATGTTAGAATAAATGAAAGAAAGAAAGAAAGAAAGAAAGAAAGAAAGAAAGAAAGGAAGAAAAAATGAAAATATTTTTTTACTCTGCGTGAACTCAAAAGCGAACCAATAAATCAACAAAAAAAGTCAGGAATAAAAAAAAAATGAAAAAAAGAACCCAGTGTTTCCACGTAATAAAAGAGACAAGATCTCATGCTAAAATAAGATAAAAAAATAAAAAAAATAAACGAGGCTAAATAAGCCAGGCAGGTAAAGGATAGAATCAAACGGATAAATGATCAACTTATTTTTTTTTTAAACAAAAAAAAATCAGAAAGAAAAATATATAAAGAAAAATATATAAAGAAAAATAAAAAAAAATAAAAGATTCTTCCGGGCGCTAGGAATCTTGGGTAATAATGTTGGCCTCTCACGGTTGACCAGTTCTAAAGAACAAGTCTCTGTTAATCCAAGTGGCAAACGTGGAACGCTTGGATGGATCTACGACATGTCTTAACTTCAAAACCAGATTCTATCATGGGTCGAGTAAAAAACCAATCTAATGTCTATGCCAGCGAATAAATTGTCTTGCGAATCGCTTGCAGTCGACAGCTGTGAGGAAACAGATGCAACGAAATTGTTCACAAGACTCTGGCACGAACGCTGAATCACTCCAAGAATTTGGGTGACTTTGAGAAGGAAAAAGAAAAGAAAAAATCGAAAAAAAAAATCGAAAAAAACGAAGAAAAACAGAGCGAAAAAGGGTAAATAAAGAGATCGTCTGCTTTTTTCATTTAAGCGTCTTACAAAATAAAATGGCGGGGAATTTCCTGTTTACAAACTGTTGGTCTTGCAACGCAAAAAAAAAGGAAAAAAGAAAAGAAAATTTAATTTTCTCCCGGTGTCTATCGCATTTGCACTTTACATGCATTTACTTAGTGTTAGTTAATTTCTATAAGATAGTTGAAAGAAAAAAAGAAGTCTATATCTGAACTCTCTTCTCATTTTTATAGTAAAAAAATCGTTGGCTAATACATTTTTATAGTAAGAAATTCCAATGCATTTTTTTTATAGTAAAAATCGTTTCCAATGCATTTTTATAGTAAAAATTATATCCAATGCATTTTCATAGTAAAAATCATTTTCAATGCATTTTTATAGTAAAAATCATTTTCAATGCATTTTTATAGTAAACATAAATTCCCATACATTTTTATAGTAAAAATAATTTCCAGTGGATTTTTATAGTAAAAATAATTTCCAATGGATTTTTATAGTAAAAACAATTTGTAATACATTTTTATAGCAAAATCATCTCTAATGCATTTTCATAGTAAAAATCATTTCCAATCATTTTAATAGTAACATCATTTTGCATTTAAAAATCATTTCCAATGCATTTTTATAGTAAAAATCATTTCCAATGCATTCAATCATTTCCAATGCATTTTATAGTAAAAATCATTTCCAATACATTTTTATAGTAAAAGTCATTTCCAATGCATTTTTATAGTAACAATCATTTCCAATGCATTTTTATAGTAAAAATCATTTCCAATGCATTTTTATAGTAAAAATCATTTCCAATGCATTTTGATAGTAAAAATCATTTCCAATGCATTTTATAGTAAAATCATTTCCAATGCATTTTTATAGTAAAAATCATTTTCCAATGCATTTTTAATAGTAAAATCATTTCCAATGCATTCCATTTTTATAGTAAAAATCATTGTCCAATGCATTTTTATAGTAAAAATAATTTCTAATGCATTTTTATAGTAAAAATTTCCAATGAATTTTAAATAAAAATCATTTCAATGCATTTTTATAGTAAACATCATTTTCAATTCATGTTTATAAAAAATCATTCTCCAATGAATTTTTATGATAAAAAATCATTTTACAATCCATTTCTATTGTAAAAATCATTTTCCAATGCATTTTGAGGATAGAATACTTCATCGTCCAATGCATTTTTATTGTAAAAATAATTTCCAATCCATTTTTATAGTAAAAATAATTTGTAATATATATAAATATATATATATAATTATGTATGTTATGTTCTTGTGAACTTTCGGTACTTTCTGAACTTCGAAAAAATAAACAAAAACTCCAAATACTAGAAGCTCTGTACATAAAACAATACAAATCATCCTTAAACAAAATTAATTTCCAATGCAGTACACTCATTTCAAAATGCCTATAGCACCTTTCCCATCAATTATCCTCCTTCAGCCTCCACATTAATCTAATCTTTTAAAAACTGGAACATATCACCCCTGATGATGGCACTACGAAGTGCCGAAAGTACTCGGGTCCTGAACTTTGGTGGACTTATCCACGAATTCCACCCAAATATTAAATAGTTGTCCAGAAAACTCGAAAGATCAAAAGTAAAATTGTTAAACAGGAGATGTGTCTTTTGTTTAATTCTACACACACACACACACATACACACCACAAACAACACATATATATAATATATATATATATAATTTAAGAATGGAAATGAGTAACCTACTCGAGTTTCATCGATATATTCTTCAGGGTTACTTTTAAATTAATCGAGTTTACGATTAATCTTTGGTGTTATAAACATGCCCGTTCCAAGATTAATCGTAAACTCGATTAATTTAAAAGTAACCCTGAAGAATCTATCGATGAAACTCGAGTAGGTTACTCATTTCCATTCTTAAATAAATGTATGCTCTACATTGTATTGAGCACTTTGTATTTGTTTTTTCTTAACCTTAACCTCTGATATTGTGCGCTTCCAACGATCGTTCTTATACCACCGGTAAGTTAATACTTATACATATATAATAAATATATAATATATATATAATATATATATATATATATATATATATATTCGATGTGTCCATGTGTCAGTTGTTATTAATAGTGGAAAAGATTAATAGATATTCTTTAAATCAAAGGTTATTACCACATCTCGTGTATTTACCAAATAGATATATTGGCTAACAACTATTTAAAGTCTTTATGATATCGCGAGGGGGGAGGGAATAGACGCTGGGATGGCTGGGGACACTATCTAAATGTTCTGGACTTCTTTCCTTTATATATATATATATATAATATATATATATATATATATATATATTTTTTTTTTTTTTTTTTCTTTTTTTTTTTTTTTTTTCACTTTTTCCCCCTTTTTTTTCTGGCCAAGAACAAAGTGAATACAATTTGTCTTTGGTTTGATAGAAGACGTTTTGAATCCTCGCACCTGCCACACAGTCTGGCGATCAGCGCTAATCAGTCGGCCGTGACTTTTACTGGAGTTTCGTTTCTTTTAAAGATCACGTAACGCGGCCCCAGTGGTGGCGTTGGGGATGGACATGGGTCGTTGAGTAATCTTTGCGAAAAACTCAAGAAGAGTGAGTGTGTGTGTGAGTGGGGTTAATAATCACTAGTCACACACGAGTCGAATAACAGAGGGACAGGAGTAATCTGACGACACGCAACCAATAGGTAGAGTATATATTTATATATAATATATATATATATATATATATATATATATATGCGTGTGTGTGTGTATCTTTTACTCTCTCTCTCTCTCTCTCTCTCTCTTTTCTTTCTCTCTCTCTCTCTATCGACTCTCGAACATTGCTTTGCATCAACTCGTTTGCTTATGAGAAATACACACACACACACACATACACCACACATACACACACACCACACACACACACATTTATATATATATATATATATATATATATATATATATATATATATATGAGGAAAAGGTGGTTGAATGAATCCGACAGAATGGGATAAAACATAAGGAATGAAAGAACAAAACTCAGACAAAAATGTGTAGTATATTTCGCTGGGGAATTGAACCCGGCTTCATCAGCTTTTATTGAATTATTCAGATCATACAAGTGTTTTATAGAAGGGGGAAGTAGGTAGGTGGGTAAGTTTTGTGGTGATGGAAAGATTTGATTGGTTATAGGGGACATCTTTGGGAAGGATGAGAAGAAAATCAGATGGGAAGATAGTTGAGGGAATAAATACCTGATAGGGGAGGGGAGTACCCTTTCCTGGAGAGAGATTTGAGTAGAGTACGTAGCATATATATATATATATATATATATATATATATATATATATAAGTTAATAGAAAGGAAATGAATCCGACGGTATGCGTATAGATAAAAGGATATGAAAACAACACGATATGCTGTTAAAGTGAAAATATTTTATATCATATTCATAGCTAATATTGAACAATATTTCGATTTATAAAAATCATCTTCAGAGCTTGTTTTACTCCGGACTTAACAAGAGCGGAGACGAAAATAATATGAATTCAAAACAAAAACATTGATGTTGCAAAAAGATTATGCGGTAGTTTCAAATATAAACACATCCTCCCCGCGTTTCTCGGTCAGCGACAGACATGTATATCTTATTGTAACAGTTTTTTAAAAAAGTATACATATTTCAAAATCTACAATAAACAAATTCTCTTTTTCAAACAGGATGAGTATTAACCCGTTGACGGTAGATCTGCAACGGATTTTTAGAAAATAATTTTTATTTTTGTATTTATTTTTGTATTTTTATTTTTGAATTTTTATTTT
The DNA here is from genome assembly GCA_023376005.1 of Doryteuthis pealeii. Taxonomy (NCBI): domain Eukaryota; kingdom Metazoa; phylum Mollusca; class Cephalopoda; order Myopsida; family Loliginidae; genus Doryteuthis; species Doryteuthis pealeii. Next base: position 43,077,382 of record CM042181.1, on the reverse strand, counting down.
TGAATTTTTATTTTTGAATTTTTATTTTTTCTTATATATAAAGTAAAAAAATATGAATGGTTGTAAGTTTTTTTTTGGATAAAGTGAAAATTTAAATTTGTTGGGAAGTATATGTCGTAAATGGTTATGTGAAAGGGATTTTATGATTTCTGACTACAAGTGTCGCTAAATAAGAGGATATATTAATAAAAGCCTTGTCTTTGGGGATGGTTTGATGTGTGAGAATAACGTAAGATTCCACAATTCTACGTAGTGTTCTATTGTGTATGTGAGTTAATATTTTGGCACCTTTAAAATCAAAGGTATGGTTATTGTCTAAAATATCTTTAGCTAGGTCGTTGTTTAGAAAACATTGTTTAATAAGATATCTATGTTCAGATAATCGTTTAGTTAGCGATCTAGAAGTCTCTCCCACATACTTTTTGTTACAATTTAAGCAATCTATTGTGTAGACTCCAGCTTCGGAATGTGTGTGTTTATGATTATTTTTATTCTGTAAAATGTTTTTGAGTGTTTTAGTGGAGTGAGTAACTGTTTTAATACCTATCTTTTTTAGGTTTCTATTTATTTTATCAGTGATAGGATTATTGGGAAGTATGATGTACCTATCAGAGTCGTTATTATTGTTACTAGCAAATATATGCACCCTTCGGGTGCAAGTATTTAAGTTTTAATGTAATAAAATATTGTATTAAATTGGAAAGGCTAATGAAACTAAATAAGAATACAGATAAAAAGATTTGAAACAGAGGGAGTATAAGAAAAGATTTGAAACAGAGGGAGTATAATAAAAAATGGAACAACTGAAACTTACTCTTCCATCACTCTCGTCTTTCATTGTTATTTTTTCTAATTTAAGTATTTATTTATAAGAATCAGTAAAGAATAAAATGACAGTTATTTTATCTTGTTAATGGATTTAATTTAAGATTCATTGAAGAGATTTTTGCTTATATTCATTAAAATAAAACCAAACAGTTAGAAATCAATAATACTAAGCACATATTTATTAAATTCGATTTTTTAATATTAATATGCTAATTAGCCTTCCCGTTCACACTGTAAACCGCTATTTTGTTGTATATATAAATATAATTGCATGTTGTCAGTATGTAGACATAGTTAACAGTATTAATAATGTAAGACAATTTTATTAATAATTGAGGTTTAGATAAAAATAAAATCATGGAGAATGTGATGTCAATAAGTAAGAGAATTGTGATTTGAGTCGGAATATAGTTTCGGTTACAGACAGAAAAACACACAATCTCCATTATAATAAGAAGATGTGTGTTATTGGGAGATGTAGTGTTATTTTTTATAATAGCACATCTTATTAGTTTTACTCGGTTGATTTATGTGAAAGAGGGCAAGTGGTCGTACAGCTGCCCTTATTTGGTTTGCTGCTTCCGAGAATTGAAAATTCTTTGATCATCAAATTCAAATCATTTAACACTATTGCGTAGAAAATCAACTCGCTACGATGTGCCGTTTTTTGTTAGACTATGTAAAGTAATGTCGACGGGGTAGACTAAAGTCAGTATCAGCCAGACAGTGAGGGAGTCTATCCCCTTTTCACTAGCGCTAGTAAAATGAGATTGTTTAGAGTCTGAGGTGGAGACTTACACCTACCATCAGCTCCCCACTTTACCGCACAGATCCATGTGATACTCATACGCTGAGTTGGCGAGGGCCGGTTTCGAAACCAAGAACCTCGTGGTTCCTAGTCGGACGCTCTACCGACCGATCTAAGCCGCTCCTTTTTTGTAAGACTAATATGCAGTATTAATAAAATCAATTTTACTGTTAAGTAGTTTTAGAGAATAAGATGAGTACTATTCAATAACCGCCCTGTCGGCTGGGGCGTTAGAATGCACCGACTGCACCTCTGCAGAGGGGTAAGACTCCCCCAATGGGGCCACCTGTTGGCCGTGGGTGGCGACCCGTGATGCTTAAGGATAGAGCCCAGATGGATGAGCAATTCATGACATGCAATACTCCACTTTGGCCCTATCTTGGCCTAGACGGGCGGTCGGAGAGGCCCCCTCCGATCAATCGGCTGGTCATGTCAAGCCCTAGCACCTATATGATTTTCCCAACCCTATTGCCCTTATGGCAAGCCCCAACCCCTTTTTATCATATGGGTGCTAGAAGGCGGTGGCTGCGGGTCTACATGTCCTGGGAATGACGTTAAACTCTATCTGATGGTGAGGTTCCAGTTTTGGAGGTTTGTGGAATGTGGAGCACCCCTTCATCACCATGGCTCCCTGGTCCACTCTGACCCGGAGAGGTAGTACCTGTTAGGGTCCTATCTATGGGTTAAATAAAAAAAATGTATTATAAAAAAATTGTATTATCCATTAAGAATTGATTTATTTCAGAACTTTATCGGCATTAAATGACCCACTGAGGTTGATATGCCGTAAAACAAAACAAACAAACAAACTATTCAATAATAATGAATCATAAAATAAACATTATTAAAAACACAGACTCTAGCCAAAAGATAGCCCCTAAAATCAGAATTTAAACATCCAAACCTGATACCAAAAATCATGTCCGTCAGGGTTTAACGATTCCATTCGTTCTATTCATTTGAAATTGGACTCACCTGAAAAAGAGAGAGAAAAAAACAATGTGTTGTTAGTCATACTTATTTGTATATACGAGGCCATATTTAAAAATCAATTGTATATATTTCATAATTAAGAAACATATATATATATATATATATATATATATTATATTAAATAACCTGCATAAATTAAACGTATTTTTTAAGCATGAAAAGATGGATGTCCAAGTTGAAATAAACTAATGTTTAAGAAATACTCTAGACTTACAAATTGTGTCCTAATTCAAAGGTGAATATATGTATATATATATATATATATTATATATATATATATGAGAAGAGAGAAGAGAGAGAATGTGAGGTATCCAATTAAGGGATGATTCTATATGTGATTTCTAAGATACACTGTATTATTATTGTATGATCCAGTATGTATAAATACAGTGAATCCTTAAATCACTAAAGAGAGCTCAATGTATAATAAACTTTTTAGATTATATACAGAGCAATATTTATCTTAGAAAGGAAGGAAAAACTCAACACCGTAATTCCATAATATATATATTTCGACCAAAATTGGGGCCTTTATAAATCTAAGTTGATTTAACAAAGCTCCCCAAATCAAGTCTCATCAGATGGTTTTCCTTCCTTTCAAAGATATATATATATATATTATATATATATTATATATATATTGATTTAGGTAAAGGATGGTGAACTAGAAATGATAAACTCAAAACATATCTAAGGTTGAAACGTTTCGTCCGATTCATGACCGATGATGTCCGTAAATCGGCGAAAGTTTGAACTCTTAGATTTGTTTTGAGTTATCATTTCTAGTTCACCATCCTTCTACCTACCTCATATATATATAATATATATATATATATATATATTGGATCTGCGAGATAGACTTGCTAACCATTACATCAGGAGGGTACGCCTTGTATTTCCTAAGTGTATTAGGGAGAAGTGAAACGTAAATAATCTCTGACTGGATTTGAACTCGGTTCGCCGAGTCTATTTTCTATGATAATTGCTACGTCCCACGAACCACTAGTGTTTTGAGTGCTGTGCTAATCGTATAATCTTATTATAATGGAGATTGTGTGTTTTTCTGTCTGTAACCGAAACTATATTCCTACTCAAATCACAATTCCTTTACTTATTGACATCACATTCTCCATGATTTTATTTTTATCTAAACTCAATTATTAATAAAATTGTCTTACATTATTAATACTGTTAACTATGTCTACATACTGACAACATGCAATTATATTTATATATACAACAAAATAGCGTTTACAGTGTGAACGGAAGCTAATTAGCATATTAATATTAAAAAATCGAATTTAATAAATATGTGCTTAGTATTATTGATTTCTAACTGTTTGGTTTTATTTTAATGAATATAAGCAAAAATCTCTTCAATGAATCTTAAATTAAATCCATTAACAAGATAAAATAACTGTCATTTTATTCTTTACTGATTCTTATAAATAAATACTTAAATTAGAAAAAATAACAATGAAAGACGAGAGTGATGGAAGGTAAGTTTCAGTTGTTCCATTTTTTATATACTCCCTCTGTTTCAAATCTTTTTATCTGTATTCTTATTTAGTTTCATTAGCCTTTCTAATTTAATACAATATTTTATTACATTAAAACTTAAATACTTGCACCCGGAGGGTGCATATATTTGCTAGTTATAATAATGTTTGTATTATGTAATTAAAATACACTATTATCAGCATTATTATCAGCAAAGTTAATTGCACTATAGTTTGATCTGATATGTTTTATTAAATAATCTTATAAAATACAAAGAAATAAGAACAAAAAACAAACCAAGAAAATGACTGGTATTCAATTTTTTAGACTCATTTTTTTCAACTCATTTTTTCTATTTAACCTATGGATGGGACACTAACAGGTACTACCACTCTGGGTCAAAGTGTTGGATATTGTACAAACGGAAATAGGAATTTCCGGTTGAATTAAAAAGAGGGGGGATGAAGAAGTGTAACAAAAGACTTTATCTGGACAAACGGGAATTTGAACAAAGAGAAAGAACTTCCGGTCAAGGAACAAAAGGATGTGTGGCCGTTCGTCAATACTTAAGCGGTCATCAGGCAGCCCAGAGGCAGACCCCAGAAGACGCCGAAGAGAGCACAAGGAGTCTGACCGTCGACACGGTCGAGCGCTGCTAGCGAGCAGTGAGGCGCGCTCACCACCTTCCACCACACCAGCAGTAGTAGTGCCCCATTATCAATGCCCGCCACTCACATCCACCACGTACAGCCGAGATGAGAGAAATAAAGTCAAATCTCCTACTACTTAGAGCATGCCTTGTGAAGTCATTTAAGCGACCACTAGATACATCGTCTAGGGGTTAGAAACGATCTCCGCTGTATAAAATATGTACGATTTGTGGCCCGAGTCGAGGAGTTTGCAACAAAAGTGAACCTCGGAGTAGTGGTAATGAAGGGCTAATCCACACTCCCCATAGTTCCAAAATTGGCAGTAAATTAAATTTTCTACCTTTTACAGTGCATTTGGTCTCTCATTGTACATCGCTGTACACTGGCTGCTTGTTGCAGTTTATGTAGAATATCAGTTTGTATGTATGCTACATAGGACTGAATGTTACGTTGGCTCTTCTTTATTATAAATGGAAGGCACCGGAAGTGCATAGACCATACAAAGTAAGTCATAATTTAAATGCATTAAATAATTAAACAACAATATCTATCTATCTGTTGTACCGGCCGTTCCTACAGTGGAGAAAATACACCGGTTCTCACTATAAATAGTGAGACACCGAGTGAAAGGTTGTACTGTTTACATAAAAAAGAGGAGAGATGGAGCCATCCTTGTAGAAGAACGTAGTGAAACTATTTACCCATAGATGAGTGGATGAGTGTGTCCATATCTTTTTCAAGGGATTATGCAGAAAGGACATGATAGCGCGACTGTGTTCAAACTTGCCTACTCGATTTTAGAGACTAACACATGGGCCATTACACCACATGAACACCCCACTTTGACCTTTACTCGGTTACATGGGCTGTCGAGAGAAGCCATCTCCCATCAATTGGCGGTTAGCTCAATCCTAGCATCTATATGATTGTCCTGATCGTATTACTCCAATGGCAAATACCAAACTCTTTTCATTATTTATGTATTAGAAGGCTGTGACTGAGGGTTTTACCTGTCCATTGGTTATAGGTGATATAACCTATGTACATAAATGGAATGCCCCGACTACTACTATAAGTAGCAGGGACAATTGTGGCTTGGGACACAAGCAACGCGAGTTGCAACTAAGCTTACTCGGGTAAGGCTTGCAGGTCAGTGTGCTTCGGCCACTGTACCGGTGCGTTTGGTTAAGCGTGTCCCAGGCGCCCCTTGAGGGGAATGCCACGGGATCGACGCAATTTTTCTACCTACCACCATGAGTCTCGGCTTGTGGGTGGTACCCACATAAAACGGCCTTGTGCCATATCGTGTAAAACTACCACAAGCAACGGCGAGTCAGTTGCAACTGTATGGTCGGTCGCAAACTCCACTTTCTTTTCTGTAATTTCTTCTCATTTTTGTTCAATAATTGTATCCAGTTCGTTTTGTCTTATTTTTTTTGTCCCTTAAAACCCACAACACTAGGTATGACGCTAAACTTCATTCAGTGTTGCCTTGGATTGATAGATTACAAATCTATTTGGTTAAAGATGACATTTATATATTAACTGGCAAATTTCTGGATATACATCGGGTGTTAAACTGGCTTACTGTTGAGGAAAAAATACATTCTGGAGCTCTGTGAAGTGTGAAGTACTCTTTCCTTGTCATTACTAGCAGGTGTTAATTCTAAACCACTGCACCTCTACCTCAACAGGTAATGGATCTTTGTGTCCTCGGAGTTTGAGACCCCAGCTTAAATAGGCAATGGCGTCTCTTAACACTCTGTTCACATTAAAAAATTTTATTTTTTAAAATTACATTAATAGTTACATCTTATCATAAAGGATAGTACGTGCCTGTCTGTAAAACGATACTCATTAACACAAACATTGCAATTCCCTTAGTTTATTATGTTATACTCTCAAAGGTATTAATACACATTACTTAAACTTACTAGCATCTTATTTATTAACAAATGCTCTATAAAGGTCTAGCTACGATAGAGAGGTATAATGTTATTGATGTGTTTAAAATGCGCTTATCTGTATTTATATTCGTTAAAAAATAAATGTTTGCATAGTATGTGGTGTGAATAATTTGCATACTGGTTTTAACAAAACTTGTTGAATAACATAATTACGTAATTTAATTGATTTCGAAATATTATTGTCTTATCTCAAAGTGTTTGAAGGAATCCTGTGCGTAATTCATATTCAAATCAATTAGAATAAGTAAAAATAAGTGCATCTTCGTATTATTCGACTATGGTCCCCATTTTTATTTTATCTTTCAACGTTTTGCGATATGCCTCCTGCTTCTTCAGGTATTTCTTGTCATAACCTTCTCGGACTCGGAACCTTCTTTTCGTAATCGAGAGCCATCATGGAACTTTGAACCTAACCTTTTATTCAGTCCACCAGGATATCCTGTTCTCATTTCCCTAACCACATCTGGGTACAGGTCTTAAGCTGTGTTAATTATTATTCTATGTTACTGCTGCCGCCTGACAGGGCTGAACTGTAATCTAGAGATAATGTCTTAAACTAATTCTTTATCCACTAGGACTAGGTGTTCAGAGAAATAAAATAAGTGTAATCTGCATTGTGTCGTATTTAATTTCATTAGTCTTTCTAATTCGATATAATAGTTAATTATATTAAATTTAAATACTTGTGCCCAGTAGGTGATATTTTTGCTAGTTGTCTAATTGTTTTGACGTGTTTTTTCATAGTAAATTGATGCTGAGAAGAAACGCTTAATATTATTTTTGGAAACAAAATAGTTTTTGGAGCTTTTACTTTAAGTCCAACGTCTTTTCTGTTTAAATGCTTTAAGTTTAGAATTCTTTAAAAGAGTTAGAAACAAAATCATGTCTTTGTTTTTAAAACACTTTTATCTTACATATATAAAGGGCAATTGTGTATATGTATATGCCCGGAGGAAAATTCGAAAATAAAACATTAACGACAAAGTAAATATATTTAAACACTAAATATCACCAGGGCTTGGCTTTTTAGCAACAATAATGAAGATTTCATTTACATTTGGGAAGATATTTAAATCAAAATTTGTACAGTAACAGAAAGTAATTGAAATATGAGTTGATTGATTGAATGAATCAATTCATTTATATAGTATTTTTTTCAATTATGATATTAAAAATTAAAATATTTTTACTATAGTGTTATACATTTACATGGGGTTTTATGGGGCATCAGTGAGGATCTATCTTGTGTAAGTAATTAATGAATTTGGGAGACTACCTTTTTAAAAATTCCCTACGTCTACCAGGCGACGCCGGGTAGCCACTTCTAGTCACAAAATAAAGTAAATATAAATTTCGTTCGTATCATTTTGGGAAAGCATCTTAGCGTTTTTTAAACAAACGACGTATCATAAAATGTTGAGGTTTATTGTTTAAATACATGATTCAACCCAAAAGATAATAAAGTGGAGCATTCAATCTTCATTGTACAATATAATAGAAGTGTCGAAAACCATACTGAGAGCAAACAGTATTAATCAGATAACATCGTTCCGTCATCCTCCAGACTCTCTCAATAATTCATTAAAGCTATGTTGTTTCAAGGAACAGGCGGATTTCAAGTACGAA
>CM042181.1:43046510-43056510 GCA_023376005.1 Doryteuthis pealeii | reverse complement strand
TTAGCACAGGTATAATTACCAACACAGAAACATGTATCATACATCAAATTGAAACTGTTTCTCTATGGATCACATCCCTACTTCTCCACATAGGTGAGTAAAAAAGTAATGCCATTTTGTTTAGGACAGGTATAATTACCAACACAGATATATGTATCATACATCAAAATGAAGCTGGTCCTCTGTGGATCACATCACTACTTCTCCACAGTAATGAGTAAAAAAAGTAATGCCATTTTGTTTAGCACAGGTATAATTACCAACACAGATATATGTATCATACATCAAAATGAAGCTGGTCCTCTGTGGATCACATCCCAACTTTCTACAGAGGTAAGTAAAAAAAGTAATGTCATTTTGCTTAGGATAGGTATAATTACCAACACAGGAACATGTATCATCCATCAAATTGAAACTGATCCTCTGTGGATCACATCCCAACTTTCACAGAGGTGAGTAAAAAAGTAATGCCATTGTGTTTAGGACAGTTATAATTACCAACACTGAAACATATATCATGCATCAAAATGAAGCTGGTTCTCTGTGGATCACTTCCTTACTCTTCACATAGTCATTGTATCTGTCAATAGCAATGTTCTACCTTCGAATGAGAGGATGTATTAAATTCTGTTGACTGTTCTTTGAGCCACTTCTTCGCTACAGATTTCCCTTCCTTAGAGTGTACTGACATCGAGCAATCATTCGTTTCATAAAAAAATTATTTTTACGAAGTGTCGAGACTTACCAAACCAAACCAAGAATTTATGGATTTGTCTATATGAATTTTCAATCACATACGAATTCATTTGAATTTTAAATATAAAAAAAAATGAATGTATAAATTTAGTCTTGCCTAAAAATGACACGTTACGATTATATATATATATATATATATATATATATATATATATATAATATATATATATATATATATATATATCAATAACCAGCCAAACAACAAAAGATTGCTGAATTTCAAATTTGAAGGAAGCCCAAACAGCCATCGACAACGTCTACTTGCTTTTTTATTTTATTTTATGTTCCACTGTGGTATATCCACAGGTCCTGCTAGTCAAGATTATTATACTTTTTACATATTGAACTATTTAGCAATAGCTCTTAAGTAAACATAAACGTTGTAATAATTAAATTATCATACTGTGGTATATCCACAGGTCCTGCTTGTTAATAGTGTAATACAGGAATTCTGGAAAACATATAAATATGTGTAAGTAAAGTAAAGTCGTCGGGGTGGCCTATTGTCGGTATCAGCCAATCAGCGAGGGAGTATATCCCCTTTTCACTAGCGCTAGACCAAGGAGATTGTTTTTGCGCCTGAGGTGAAACACCACACCTACCATCAGCTCCTTTAACGCACAGATCCTTGTGCTACTCATACGCTGAGTTGGCGAGGGCCGGTTTAGTATTAGACAGGAATACTTGAAACCATATAGCTGGGTGTGTATTACCAGTATTAGAAACGTATAAAGTGAACAAAGTAAAGTCGTCGGGGTGGCCTAAAGTCGGTATCAGCCAATCAGCGAGGGAGTCTATCCCCTTTTCACTAGCGCTAGACCAAGGAGATTGTATTTGCGACTGAGGTGGAGCGCCACACCTACCATCAGTTCCTTACATTACCGCACCGATCCCTGTGCTACTCATAAGCTGAGTTGGCGAGGGCCAGTATCGAACTAGGAACCTTGTGGTTTCTAGCCGAACGCTCTACCGACTGAGCGAACCCGGCCCTTTAAACCCATATATATTTGTAAACATGGCAATCATTCTTTTAATCACCTTTTTTCTTTTACGGGGCTGTTAAGAGAAGATGGAAATAAGAAGGGGAGATCCCCGAGGAGGCTTGATAATAAAATGACAAAAAGATCATAATTGTCTGACTAGAAATATGGCCTTTCATAACTCAACTACACCGATGTCAAGAGAAAGATTTTATGTTGATGCGAAAAGATCGAAAAGAAAGGGAGATAACCTGAGGAGACATTTACAAACAAACAAGAACCGGCCAACCAACAAAAAAGATTGCTGAATTTCAAATTTGAACGAAGCCCAGACAGCCATCGACAACGTATACCTGCCTTTTTATTTTATTTCCTAGCGTTCCACGTTTTATTGTTCCTAAGTCAGAATTCTGTCGTTTGCAGAGTCTCCTACGTTTTTATAATTGTGTTATTGTCGATGGAGACAGACGACCAATTCGTTGTCGTCTGGTTTTGACAGCATTTTGAAACGCCATTTTCTTTTTTTCTTTTTACAAAATTTTCCCTTTTGTTCATTTTTGTTCGTTTAAAATGTCTTCTTCTTTATTTATTTCCCTGTTACTGTCTATCAGTATGTCTGTTTGTCTATCTCTGTTTTGTTTAACACAAACTCCGGCTTTGTGTTGTCAAACAACATTCTAATAAACAAAAAAAAAAAAAAAAACATATTTCCGTTATGTCATCGTTTCCCATTCGAGGGTCACGAAGAGGCTCCCTCCCCACGTTCAAACAATTGGCTGGTCACGTCAGCCCCAGAATCTGTATAATTTCCCCGACCCTATTGCTGTTTTCGCAAACCCCTACACCTTTCATCACATATGTGCCAGAAAGATTTTTTAATGCAAAAAATTAAATTTTGTCGATACAAAAAAAATGGTATATGCCTAAACCAGAATCTGTCCTTGAGAACGAAACGCATACAATTCTCTTGGACTTTGAGATAAAAACGGATCACCTTATCCCAGCAAGAAGACCAGACCTAGTATTGATAAATAAAAAAGAAAGAACTTGTCAACTGGTGGATTTTGCAGTGCCAGCAGATCAGAGGGTGAAGCTAAAGGAAAATGAAAAAATGGACAAATATCTGGACCTTGCCAGAGAACTGAAAAAGTTATGGAATATGAAAGTCAAAGTGATACCAATTGTAGTTGGTGCACTTGGAACGGTCCCAAAAGGATTTGAAAATGGTTTGGATAGTCTGGAAATCAGAGGAAGGATTGATACCATCCAGAACACTGCACTGCTGCAATCTGCCAGAATACCCAGAAGAGTCCTGGAGACCTGAGGAGACTTGCTGTCACTCAGACTCCAGTGAAAGACCATCAGCTAACGCTGATGTGAAAATTCAAAAGGAGTAAATAATAATAATAATAATAATATACATATACATATATATATGACCACACACACACACACATTCACAGGCAAATATACACAGACACCTATGCACACAAATACACAAACACACACACAAATATATATATATATATATATATATATATTATATATATATATATATATAAATTTATAACCGAATATCATTATACATGTGCAAATATTCTTAACCAGAGTATCCTATGATATATATATATATATATATATATATATAGAGAGAGAGAGAGAGAGAGAGAGAGAGAGAGATATTGATTGATAAATTGTTTTATCAGATTTTACTCGGGATGGTTTGTAATAATAATAATAATAATAGTAATACATGCATGTATACTTACATACATACATTTATACATACGCTTATACATATATGTCTGTACATGTACACGCGCACACACACAAACACACACACACACACATATATATATATATATATATATATATATATATATATATATAAATTTATTGCCTAATATCGTGATACGTTTGCAAAGTATCCTACTCAAAGCATCCGATTATTGTGATATATATATATATATATATATATATATAATCTCTTTTCTCTCTCTCTCTCTCTCCGTAAATCGAAACTCTCTAATTAATATATATATTTTTTATATATATTCCCTTTCGCCGCATTTAATGTATTTAGAAGGTAAAATTTAGTTTTACTTCCCGCTTTTGTCTTCTGAAAAGAAAATTGGCACGCAAGCAATAAATGGCGGGAAGCGCGATGATTAGGGCGGGGGAAATAAACGAGGCCAAGATGGCGGACATAATTTCTGTTAACAAGTCAAAGTGAATTGTTATAGACATACATTACCGATGCCGACTGATGCAATTACAAAGTATGTTCGCCCGACGCGTAATTCCGAATAATTACCGACGCTAAGTAAACGCGAGAAGACATGAAACTTATTTTAAATAAATAAAAATAAATAGCACAGAAGGCATAATTATGTTGAAAGGAAACAGAAAATAATATTAACTTATGGCTTTTTGTGCATCGCATAGAAATGCGGCCATTACCGTTTTTCAATATCGCTGAATCTCGCGAGATCAGCATTGATATTGAGATTAACGTATTTGGTTTGTGTAAAATAATGGCAGTTTTAACATTAAATTTAAATCGGTATACATACAGTTTATATTATCACTTATACAGGACTTTTTTAAAAAATTTACAAGTGATGTATATTAATATTGTGTCAGAAAAGCTGCTTCGGGCAAGTTGGGGAAGCACGGTGGTGTACAGGTTAGAATCGTAGGAAATGGGCTCGTCGGCCCGAGTTCAATTCCTGGACGAAGCCACGGTTAACCTTGCGCTAATACCCTTGGGAAAGATATGAATCCAATAAAAGAATATATAAATTATAAAGAGAAAAAAATAGGAAAGCGCGTGGTGTAATGGTTAAAGTCATGGGAAATGGACTCGTCGCCCCGAGTTCAATTCCTGGACGTGTTAATTGCATTTCACTTAGCGCTAATGTCCTTGGGAAAGGTATGAATCCGACTCTCCCTCCAGCTATAGGTAAATAGTAGGGCAGACTGGGTTCTTTAAACATGGCTAGGTAGCCAGTCTAGGAGAAGGAAAACTTTGAATTCAAACCTGTTGAACTCCGCTTAAGAAATTGACCTTGTGTCGTATCCTGCTCGTTCGGAGGAGTTGGTAAATATATATACAGGGCTTTTTTTTAAATTTACAAATGATGTATAATAATATTGTGTCAGAAAAGCGACTTGGGGCAAGTTGGGGAAGCACGGTGGTGTTACTGGTTAGAAACGTAGGAAATGGGCTCGTCGACTCGAGTTCAATTCCTGGACGAGGTAATTGTATTTCACTTAGCGCTAATACTCTTGGAACACGTATGAATTCTATTCTCTCTCCAGCTATGGGTAAATAGTAGAGCAGACTGGGCTCTTTAACCATGGTTAGGCCACCGGTCTAGGAGAGGGAAAACTCTGAATTCAAACCAGCTGAATTCTGCTTAAGAAATTGACCTTGCGTCACATCCTGCTCGTGCGGAGGGGTTGGTAAATGTATATAAAGAAAAAAATGATGATTTGGACTATTACTCGGAGTTTCACGTAAATGATCTTCTTGCCGATCTATGCCACCACCTCATATCTTCTATCAATAATAGAGATTCGGTCTCTATTTCACTGTAACCGAAAATACGTCACTGCTTACGTCACAGTAGTTTCAGGAATTAATTAAAATTTATCAATGAGTATTTAATCTATTATTAATACATAAATGTATTAAAGTTTTACGAAAAATCAATTAATTGTCAAATTTACACAAATATTTCGATACTTATTCGCCTTTAGATGAATTTATTTTGGTTTGGGTTGTTTTGTTTTACGGCATATCAACCTCAGTGGGTCATTTAATGCCGATAAAATTTTGAAATAAATCAATTCTTAATGGATAATACAATCTTTTTATAAATACATTTTTCTATTAAACCCATAGATGGGACCCTAACAGTCCGGGTCAGAGTGGACCAGGGAACAATGGTGATGAAGGGGTCATCCACATTCCACAAACCTCCAAAACTGGAACCTCACCATCAGATAGAGTTTAACGTCATTCCCAGGACATGTAGACCCGCAGCCACCGCCTTCTAGCACACATATGATAAAAAAAGGTCGGAAAATCATATAGGTGCTAGGGCTTGACGTGACCTGCCGATTGATCGGAGGTGGCCTCTCCGACCGCCCGTCTAGCCCAAGATAGGGCCAAAGTGGAGTATTGCATGTCATGAACTGCTCATCCACCTGGGCTCTATCCTTAAGCATCACGGGTCGCCACCCACGGCCAACAGGTGGCCCCATTGGGGGAGTCTTACCCCTTTGCAGAGGTGCAGTCGGTGCATTCTAACGCCCCAGCCGACAGGGCGGTAGATGAATTTATGTGTGAATATTTTTTTTCTAAAATATATGAGGGAGATATTATTTTACTAGACCGCCCCCACTCTTATGCAATTTATAAAATCCGAACGAAATAGATTTTATTCATACGAATTTTAAACCTTTCTCTAATAATAAGAGTTTGAATAATTACATTCTTATAAATTACAAACGTTTGGGAGATTTCTTCTATCGTAAAACAAAACAAACATGTCAGTGGAGTGAATATGATGCTTTTTAAGTACCGTATTTGACGGTATATAGGACACACTTTTATTCCAAAATTTTGGCTAAAAATATTGCCTTGCGTCTTATACATCGTTGGTGAAGTTTGAGACCTCCCGTAGGCCTAGGCTAATCTTCTCTATGAGGCTCACTAACCCAGCTTATGCTCAGTAATTTTACCTACCCTAAACATCAATATAACAAACAACCGGATATTGACGGTGTAAATGAGAAACATGTCCCTTCTTAGTCGAGATCAAAAAGGGGTGCCTAAAGGTAATATGGTTCCAAAAAATATCTGCTTCTTATACATCGTTGGTGAAATTTGAGACCTCCCATAGGCCAAGGCTAATCTTCTCTATGAGGCTCACTAACCCAGCTTACGCTCAGTACTTTTACCAACCCTAAACTCCATGCACCCTTATTTTATTGCTGGTATTGTTATAATCAAGGTTAACAGGAGTGTATGGTGGCGAAGAATAAACAAACACAGGTTTTGAATATCAAAAAATTGTATTAAATAAACAAAAAGGTTGTAGTGTTGAAAATGCTATTGAGATGTCTTGTTCATGCTTATTGCTTGCCTCTACCGCCAAATTGCTTTTATACAGCTATGTTTCTGCTTGTGTAATACACAGCTAGACTGTTCTCAACAATATATGCTTAAATTCACTAAAAACCTTCTTTTTTTTACAGAATCTGACCTGCTGAAATGGAGGTGCGTCTTATATGCCCGTGCGTCTTATATGCCGTCAAATACGGTAAGTAAGTAATTAAAAGAAATTAAACGTTTTATTCTATTTATTTTATCCCCCAACCCGGCAATATCTTTCTTTACCTTTACACCGCTCGGTGGGTCTTCTTTTTTTTTAGTTATTGTAATATTTTTGTGTGGGATGATGTGATATTCCCGCGCAATTTTGGGTGAAGACAGCTGTAATAACTTCGCTAGAATTGTGACCATTTTATTTTATCCAGCGCGGTGATTTACGAATTGCACCACACACACACCACACACACACACATATATATTATATATATTATGTGTTGTGTGTGGGTGTGCAGTATGTTGGTCCGTATGTCATGGTCAGGAGACGGAAGTAAGTTTGAGAGAGTAATAGAAGTTAATTGATTAAGTTAGAGAGGGATATATATATATAATTATATATGTGTTGTGTGTGTTGGGTGTATATATCATATTATATATTAATATATATATATATATATTTGAATATATATATATATTATATATTATATTACTTTTAGACTTTATCTAGTGATGATTTTAGCAATCGATAATATATATAAATATATATTATATATATATATAAATAAATGATGTGACCAACAAAGATGTAATCGTAACTCCACACTGATTGCATATATATATATATATATATATATATATATATATTATAATATATTTGTGTTATGATGGCGTGTCTGTGTGTTGTGTGTGTGTGTGTGTGTGTGGTGTGTGTGTGTGTTGTGGTTTGGTGTGTGCACGTTGTGTGTGATGGAGATGGAAAAAGAATGAAAGAGTGAGCAGAGAGATAGACAGAGAGACAGAAAGAGTGATTTAGAGGAGAAAGGAGAGAGAGAGGGGGGAAATATCTTCAGGTGTCTATTGCAAGAACGTCAATCATTTTAATATTTTATATAATATATCGTGATAATGGGTCATTACTTTTGTCTATTATAATTTAATAACTTTGCTGCTTTTACGACCATTTTAGATTTTATCTAACGTGGTTTACCAATTCTAATTACATACATATATACATACGCACATTATATTATATATATATTAATATATTATATTATATTATATATATATATATATTATATATAAAAATGTTGTTCTGTTCCAACGGAAAATTTAAAAAGAAGGTCCGCAAATGTATTGTTTCTCAATAAAAATGTTTTATTCTTTTTATCTTACATGTTTTCAATAACTATTCTATTTAGCAACAAACATTTTTTTAAATCATAATAATACTTAACCATGTAGGTATTCAACAACTAATATATATATATATATTATATAGAATTAATAAAGAAATAAATGTTTTTCTAGAACAATACATTTGCGGACCTCACACTGATAAAGGTATACTTGAAACACGTGTCTGTGGATTACTTATTTATTATATATATACTCCATTGACTATTATGTTGAGTTCTCTGAAATAGGACTTAATTGCAGATTCACCGTACGACGTTATAGCTAACCCTCGCGTTTGTTTACATAAACGTTTGAGGACTCTAGTGAATTTCATTTCCTTAGAATGTAACGATTTATTTATTCTCCCTATTATTTGACAGCTGCCTCTGCCGTACGGGTTAAAGGTTGGCGAACGAAATTCATTCGGGTCTCGAACCCGCCAGAGGTAGCTGTTACGGTATAGCCACACTGATAAATGGTGTACCTTGAACACGGTCTGTGTACTTATTTATTAATATTATATATATTATATATTATATATATAGTGTGTGTGTGTGTGTGTGTGTGATAATAGGAAGGAATCGACGGTATGTAGTATAATAAAAAATTGAAAAAAAAACACAGGTTTAAATGAGTTAAAGTGTAGTTTATTGGCCGACGCTGCAGTGTTTCATCTATTAATTAGATCACTTCAGGGCTTTTGTTTGTATGTGGAAGGTGATAAAAAATTTTTTTTATTGTCGAATAAGAGAAAGGCGAATAGTCCTTGTTTATCGTGTGTTTAAAATTTTTGAAGTCTGAGAAAAAAGAACGTTGAAAAAGGTGGACGGTTTGAAATATGACGTCAAATATTCTTTTTTGCGGTGTGAGTATTAGAATGTGTAAGTTTTCGTATCAAAAAAGCATCGTGCATTTTTTATGTGTTTATGAATGTGTGGTTGCACACACACACACACCACACACCCCACACATACACAACCTTGAGTTTGTTTCGATTCCATTCATCGCAAAATATTTATACACACAACGCGCAACCACACATTCATAAACACATAAAAAATATATTTAAATAAATACATAAAAAACCCTATTATTATTATCATTTATTAGGGCTGGTTTAGCTCAGTCGTAGAGTGTCGGCCTGGAACCTCAAGATTCCTGGTTTAAAATACCGTCCTCGCCAACTCAGCGTATGAGTAGCATAGGATCCGTGCGGTAAATTGGGGAGCTTGATGCTACGTATGGCGCTCTGCCTCAGACACCAAAACAACCTCCTTTGTCTAGCGCTAGTGAAAAGGGATAGAGTCCCTTGTGTCTGGCTGTACGACTTTAGGTCACCCCGAGGTTTTCCTTTATTTTACTGTTCTTCTACAAGGATGGGTTTGGCAATAAATAAACAAATAAACCAAACCCTTTTCTTCCGAAATTATTTCTTTATTCTGTTAACCCTCTTTTCTCCTTTTTCCCCTTTTATTTCCTCGACCCCCCCCCCCCAATATTTTCCGGTGCTGGTTCCCGAAGCCGGCAAACGTAATAGCAAATTACCCAACATAAACACACGCCGTTTGACACAAGAATTTCCGAGATGGAAAGACAGACAGACAGAGAGCTAGATAGACAGATAGATAGACTGATAAATAATAGATTTGAAAATAATAAGATAGGTCAATAGATAGATGATAGATAATAGATAAAGTAATTAATGACATATTTGAAAATAACAAGATAAAAAGATAGACCCCTTCCTCAA
>CM042181.1:43014010-43041510 GCA_023376005.1 Doryteuthis pealeii | reverse complement strand
CAGATAGATAGATAGATAGATAGATAGATAGATATAGAACAAGCACAGATAGATAGATAGATAGATAGATAGATATGAACAAGCACAGATAGATAGATAGATAGATAGATAGATATGAACAAGCACAGATAGATAGATAGATAGATAGATTTGAACAAGCACAGATAGATAGATAGGATAGATAGATAGATAGATAGATATGTGTCTTTGGCCACACTCGGACACACGCTTCGTCCGAGGGCTCAACATTTCTCACCTAACGGTGTCGGTGGGACACGACTCACGCAACTGACCGTTATTACGAGTTTTGTCAGAAGCTCGTGTACAAATAAACCGCTCAATAGATGTGTCAAATGTCGCCCATGGAAATAAGAAAACGGGAGGAGGCAGTTTATTCTGTGGCAAATATGGAGAGGCAAGCGTTAACGTGTCGGTTTGCATAGATATAATCCAACCATAACCCTTTGCAGACAGACTTTATTTCTAAATGCTGAAAGTTATAATGAAACGTTAAAGTTAAAGCCAATTTTTGGTGTACGTACGAAATTTAACAAATATATGCAAAACTTTTGAAAATAAAGAGATATATAGATATTGACAGACTAAAAAAAGTAGATAAATAGATAGATGGATAGATGGATAGATAGATAGATAGATATGAACACACTAAGGTAGATAGATAGATAGATAGGAACAGAGATAATTATAGATAGATAGATAGATAGATAGATAGATAGATAGATATGATACACACTAAGATAGATAGATAGGATAGATAGATAGATAGATAGATAGATAGATAGATAGATAGATAGATAGATAGATACACACTAAGATAGATAGATAGATAGATAGATATAGATACACACTAAGATAGATAGATAGATAGATAGATAGATAGATAGATATGAACACATTAGATAGATATATAGATAGATAGAATATGAAACACACTAAGATAGATAGATGGATAGATAGATAAATATGAACACACTAAGATAGATAGATGGATAGATAGATAGATATAACACACTAAGATAGATAGATAGATAGATAGATAATAATATAGAACACACTAAGATAGATAGATAGATAGATAGATAGATATAGATAGATATACATAAGATAGATAGATAGATAGAGATAGATAGATAGATAGATAGATAGATAGATAGATAGATAGATAGATAGACACAAGATAGATAGATAGATAGATAGATAGATAGATAGATAGATAGATAGATAGATAGATAGATACAGATAGATATGGATAGATAGATAGATAGATCTAAGATAAGGCAGATATAGATAGATATACACAGACTAAGACAAATAGATAGATAGATAATAGATAGATAGATACTTCTAATTCTAAAGATTCTCGTGATAGATAGAGATAGATAGCCAAGATTGTCATAGATTTTATAGCGACAAACAAAAGATATAACATTTTGTGATCACATTTTATTAAATTATAACTTAGAATTCCCAGCCACATGCGAGAGCCGAGCCGACACGTCTTTTCATCATGAGTGTCAGCTTACGTCACTGCTTACGTCACCGATATTTCAGGAATTATGGAAGATTATCAATGAGTATTTAATTTATAGTGAATGGCATTAAAATAAAGAACAATGTTGAATTTTTGATAAATAAATTTCCGGTAGTATTGATTTATATATAGTTTGATTTATGTTGATATATATTTAAAGTTATCTAGAGTTTTATGGAAACATTATCTAGAAACAATTTTTAGACTTTTACGAGAAAATTATTCACAAACAAGATATCATCATATAAACTCGTATAGATTAAGAAAAATTGTTTTTTCTATATTATAATATATTAATAATTTGAAGGTAATTACAATGCGTATAAAAAATAAGAACAAAAACATGTTGTTTTTTTGTCTTATCGATTTCAAAGAAACTTTATCTTCAGAGACGAAAATTTGAAATGAACGTGCTTAATTTTTTTTTGCATGGTGATACTTTTCTTTTTTTTTTCTTTTTTTTCTTTTTTTTTCCTCTTCTTCTTTTTCTTCTTTCTCCCCACTTCCCCCATTTTCAATATATTTGTTTTAATATCTTTTAATCTTTATATATTCTTGTTTTAAAGTTGTTTATCTTTATTCTTCTTGTTTGTATTTTTCTTTTATTTGCTTTTTATCATGTTTATACTTTATTCATTTGTTTAATTTATTGGGCCGGTTTAGGTCAGTCGGTAGAGTGTTCGGCTAGGAATCACAAGGTTCCTGGTTCCATACCAGCCCTCGCTAACTAAGCGTATGTGTAGCACAAGGATCTGTGCGTTAAAGTGAGGAGCTGACGGTAGGTGTGGTGCACCGCCTCAGATTCTTAAATAATCTCCTTGGTCTAGCGCTAGAGAAAAGGGGATAGACTCCCTCGCTGTCTGGCCGATACCGACATTAGGCCGCCCCGACGACTTTACTTTTTTTACTACATACTTTATTAATTTGTTTAATTTGTTCGACTGACTAGCAGCAGGAGGTGGGGTTCAGATTGAAGTCATTGGACGTCACACCAACATTTAAATCGATTTTTACACTAACCGTCTATAAACGACGGTACGCCCATCAGTATAGTGTGTAAATGGGGGATTTGTCAATGCGATTATCATGTTTTGTTGTCAGATTTTGTTTATTGTTGCTTCTCCAACACTGCCTAGCATGTTTTATTCCCTTCACTCGGACAGTTTGTGGGATAGTGGGCAAATGGCCGTACAGATGCCTTCTTGTAATGCATTTTTGAGTAATTTTTATTTAATTTCATATTCGTAATTTTACTATAAACGTACGGCATATTGTCGGTAAATCCTTGGTAATTATAGCAAAGGCTTCAACGTTTTATATTATTTAAGATTATAATAATCATAGGAAATGTATTTAACGATGTCTGTATGACGCCAGTGTAAAAAAAACGCCTTCAGTGGTTAGTAGACAGGGCTTTTTGAGTGACTCACTAGAATATAGGACACATGCACGAAAAAAAAAATGCTTACCACGTGAACGACAATAAATACCCCACACCAAAACACAAAAAAAACAAAAGATATTAATAAGGAGGTCAAGGGAGTTCACATTCCATTTTCAGAAAGTTTTGCCCATTAGCCAAGGTGTCTCAAAACTTAGATTCATCGGAGGGACACCCATAGTTTTTTTTTCTCAATACCCTAAGTCCCTGAATTAAGAGAGCTGTTTGGAAATACAAGGACCGGTTTACCAATGATATAATTGTTATAGTAGTGTTTCCAGGATTTGTTTAATAAACATATTCAAATGCCAGTAAAATCAATCTGTCAATATCTTTATACTCTATTGTTGTGTAGGATTACCTACCTCCCCTCTAGACCATAAAAGAATGGTTGAGTCTATCTTATGAATTAGCTGTCAGACAGAGTTAGTATGTATATGAATTCCTGATGGAATAAATATACTATTAGTAAGTATTTGACTTTGCCTCTTATTAGCTATTATTACTTATCTCCTACTTCTCTTTGTGTGTGAGTAATTGTCCACTATTATCCATGACACAAAATCTATATGCAGTAGACCAAATTCCTGACCCCCCCTCCCATTACTATTTGTCTTAATTTTTTTTAGATGAGGCTTGATAATTTATGTCATTTGAAACTGTTGTTCTTATCTTTATTGTTACATACATGTTTTTTTGTTATTATTTTGTTTATTGTTACATACATCTGATGTTTTGATGTTTTGTTTGCTGTTTTTTGTTGTTGCTGTTGTTGCAGGTTTTATATATATATGTGTGTGTGTGTGTGTGTGTGTGTGTGTGTGTGTGTGTGTGTGTGTGTGTGTGTGTGAATTGGAATAATCAATGAAATTATAAGTCTTTTATATTTTATTTATGAAGTGTTAATTAATGACGAACGGATATATATATATATATATATATATATATATATATATATATATATATATATTGCATATATATATATATATATATATGTAAACACACTCGCTAACTCAAATACACACACACATACATATATATAAACATTTACATACATGCACACACTTTCACCCACATTCATATATATATATACACACACAAACATGTATATATATATATAATATATATATATATATATATATATATTATATTATATATATAATTATGAATAGATTGAAAATAAACATACCTCATCATATCATAGACTCTAATAAGATATCTCTGCCATGAATGCATATATATTAAATTATTCTATGTTTACTTGATGACAGATTCATTCCCGATATATATATATATATTATATATATAATATATATATATATATATATAATAATATATCCTGCACTTTTATATGCATATACACGCACATTTGTGACAGACGAACGAATGAAGTTAATTGGGCATTGAAATACGTTCGAATGGGCCTGCAGGCCAGGTGATATCCCCACCCCAACCCCGTCTATCATATAATTCCCCCCCCCCTTTCCTCCAGCCCGTTGCATTTACTCCCCCCTGCGGCCTGTCCATGACTAGCTCGATAAAACCCCCTCCCACCTACCGAGCACCTGTCTCTCGCTCTAAGCCATTATACAATATCACTTATGCATGTGTCTGGGGGGGGGGGACAGGGTTGTGGGTGACGTGATTCGCCGTAGGGTCAGCAACACACGAGAATCGACTCAGCGAACGGCGTTCAAACACCGGATGTGTCAGTTCGTGTTCTCTTTGAAAACAAATCCACCATTAAAAAAGGCATGAATCAATATATATATATATATATATATATATATATATATATATATATATATATATATGCAATGACCACACACGTGAAATCGACTGCTATTAATCGGTGTCACGATTAATTCAGTGGATGTAACCCTGAAGATCATTATGGTGAAACTCGAGTGGGTTATCTCTTGTACCTATTTTATAATAAATTTGCTCTACTTAGTATTAAGCACTTTGTATTTGTTATATCGCTGACTTACCTCTCTGAACTCTACACTTACTAACCATCGTGACTCGGAGTCAGAATTATCCCGAAAATCCATTCGAGTGAAACCTAGGTAGATAGTGTCTGACATATAAGTCCTTATAATCATGCTCTACTAAATGTATTGAGCACTATCTACATATAAACAACTCCCCCGGTGTTTTTTTCTTTTGGCCAATACATACGATACGGGTGATTATCTATAAGTACGTATGTGCCTGTGTGTTACATATTAATTGGATCCCTATTACTTTTTAAGGTGGTATAGAAATCCTTATGTCGATCAGTACAGCTGATGGCCTTGAGAGTGAGTGACAATGCTTGACCTCACTCTCACCTTGCTTTCTGGGGATAGAATCGTGAGAACGGAACCCCGATAGAAAGCCCACTTCCGGTTTAAGGTGGGCAACTCAGTAAGTCAGTTGCAGTAGTTAGTTGCAGTTAGTCAGTTGAGATTTAGGACTGAAGCTAGCAAGATGTGACTCTCCGCGCGCATTTGTCGGGTCCTGGGGTTCCAGAATAAAATAACATCAAAGGTAAATCGAAGTCTTGTTGTTATTACTAAAAGCTAACAATGACACAAGGCTTCTGATAAGGAACGCTCCCCAGCAGAAACAGACACGGAATCCCCAGATAAGAAAGACCAGACGAGACCATTAGAAGACCAAGATAGAAGACTAGACGATCAGAAGACGGCCAGAAGAGAAGTACGTAACATGTGTTTTCTTTTAAATTTTTTTTCTCCAGATATCAGTTTGAAAAAAAATGTTATTTTGAAAAACATTTTTTTCCCCACACCGGTAGGGATTACAAGTTTTTGAGGTAAAGAAAAGAAATTGTTCTTTTCTTCTATTTTATTTTCTTACTCGTCCCATTTACAGGTTATTCTATTATCCTCGATATTTAGTTCTGTTGAGCGAGGATCGAATCTAGTCAGCATGCAACTCGTTTTTATTTTCCCTTTATCCCCCCCTTCTATTGTAAAAAAAAACAACATAATTTCTTCACCATACAATGAATCTTTTAGGTCTTTTTAAAGCATTAATAAAATTCTGTACCCCCCCAAAATTTATAAATATAAATATATATATAATTTTTAAGAATCCGAAGCGTAATAGCGTCCACAAAAACAACCGACGTTATTTACGGTCCAGAATATAACACTAAGAAAGGATCTTCTAATAAACACCATAAGATCTAATTTGACAGCCTGATGATTGCGACTTAGCAAGACAACCTGGGTAGCTGTCTATAATAAGTATTTATCTTTTTAAAGACTCAACAAATTAAATAAATAATAGCTCTCACAATTTGTGGTTGAGCACTATTTTCTTTGTTTCATCACAAAAAAAATTGTTTTATATATATATATATATAAAAATCGGAAATCCTATCAAAATGCCGACATGAAAATAAAACCTGCTATCACACTTCGATCCATATACATAACCACACACTCTTCTACCCAATTATATATATATATATATATATATATATATATATATATATATATATATATATATATATAATATATATATATATATATATATATACATATACATATATAATATATATATATAAAAATAGTAATATAATTTGTAAACACTACAACAGATCCGCCAAACTCTAAGTATCGTTCCCTCTACCTATATACATTGTACAATAATATCATACAAATGTAACGTCCACATTGCACCACCAACGCAATAAATAACATGTTCATTATTATTAACAGCATAATTTTAAAAATACATTTAAAAAATACATTATATTAATTTGCACATAACATACGTAACCAAGAATACCAAACACAAATACGCATATTTATACGCACACACGCGCGTGGAGACAATTATACCATCACAGCCTTCATACATTCCCACGCGCACACGCACGACATCACATACATACGCACAAACAAAAATACGCACACACGCGCGTGGATACAATCATATCATCACAGCCTTCACGCATTTCCATGCAAACGCGCATGACATCATACACATACGCACAAACAAAAATACGCACACGTAGAAGAAAAAAACATTCCGCATCACGTAAACACGCAAACACGAGAATACAGTTAAAAAAAAACGTACACATTTGACCATTTACACAATTTCTGTCATTTTCAAAGGAACTTTTCGTCTTACCCGATGAATGCTTTCAGCAAGAAACCGCTGGTTGTAATACCGTTCCCGTAATTAATTAATAAAAGCAAAAACTTTTATTTGTTTTGATTTCTCATTGAACTATATATATATATATATTATATATATATATATATATATATAATCATATAGTACTTGATATAAAATTATATCATGAAAGTCTTAACGAGGTCTGATATAAAGTTCAGTAAATTCTTTTCTGACGTGTATGTGGAATGACGACCGCCATATTCCCGTGAGCATATTTGTTCCGTGTTGTGTGGGTGTCTATTTGCAAGAGGAAGTAGCCAATTTCACTGATATCTTTATGAGGAGACCAAACCGCAATTTGTTTTAATAACCTGCGCCTCAAGATTAAATTCCTTTTGACCAAGTTGTCTCCGTCGCACCCACATCGACGAGGGTCCCCTCCTCCCTCTTCGACGACGTGCCAAAAACATTAACTCCTATCGCGCCGCTATCTCTCAGCGTTTAATCCAATAAGTCGCGTCCTACACGTGACCCCCTCCCAACCTACACATGCACTATAACAGTTACGTGGAGATAAGTAAATTACTGCGTAAAGTCTCCGGCAGATGTCGCTGTAGAGTCGTTAGTAATAGTTAATGCCTTTTTAACATCAGCCAATCGAAACACCTCATCAGCGTCTCGGTATAAACACCCGGAACTCTGTGTTCAACGAAGCAAGTGAACAGACGCCTGTGTTGGGGAGTTAAGAGATTATTAAATGCTTCTGATAGCCAAATGCAATAATGGTCTGTCTTTACTCTACTAATATACTTTTGTGTTGTTGGGTCAGTAAAATATTTATTCCTGTATGTGGGGTTAAGAGAGGGAGATACTTTCGGTGATTGGATATACCAATCACGTGATGAGCCTAGAAGTTTGGGCGCAAAATACCAAGATGGGCAAATAGCTCCCCTATGCACTTAGACCCTACTAATATACCTTTGTGTTTTTTGGGTCGGTAAGATGTTTATTCCTGTGTGTGGGATTATGTGAGGGAGAGGTTTCCGGTGATTGGATATACCAATTACGTGATGGGCCAAGAAGTTTTGGCGCAAAATACCAAAACGGGCAGATAGGTCCCCGACCAGCTTCCCTATGCACTTAGACCCTACTAATATACCTTTGTGTTTTGGGTTCGGTAAGATGTTTATTCCTGTGTGTGGGGTTAAGTGGGGGAGAGGTTTTCGGTGATTGGATATACCAATCACGTGATGGGCCAAGAAGTTTTGACGCAAAATACCAAAATGGGCAGATAGATCCCTGACCAGCTCCCGTATGCACGTCGACCAGAAATCCTCTCGAAGAAAGCATTAAGATACGAGATATCTTCTCTGTCACACCGGTAAGTCTCTCAAACTTAACTCTATACACAGGAAGGACTTTATTTTGTTACTCATTATTTTATTTGTTCTTTAATAAATTTTTAGACCGAGGATATTGTTTCGGCGTCCGAGGCGGTGCACCACTCCTACCATCAGTTCTTCACTTTACCGCATGATCAAGTTTTTATTAGTCCATAATTTAATTCTATGTAAGAGGCCGACCCAGAGCACGTCTACGCTTTCTGAAAGCTAGGTCGATTGTGTCTAACTAGAAACTTATTCTCACGTGTCTGTATCGGAGGTCAGTTGGCGTCGTCTAAAACGTCAATCATAACACCTGTAGCGTTGGTTTCGTATTTGCCTGGTGGAGTTGTCTGCCCGATTTAGTTTGCTGGTGCCCGCTAGGGTGCTATAGTATTTAAGCGCCGGGTTCAAACCCTTTCGGTCTCTTTTCTTGTTTCAGCAACTACGAGCCACATGGGGTAGATTTTATCTAACCCCTCTTGTTGGGGCTCCGCCCTCTTACATTACTGTAAGTTCTTCACACAGCATGGACTACCCCTAGTATATCAAAGTATGTATAACTTTGAACCTACGTTACACACCCAACGGTTATGGAAAATTACCCACCTCCGCTTTGAATTCTAACGAACTTTATTTAAATTTTAATTTACAGGTACGTTCCCAATTTTTGACTTCTCATAAATTGTCACACACTAAGCTTAGCTATTTTTAGCACATGTCTAAAAGTACGGAACACCTAGTGCGAGTCCAATTCGATAACAATGGACTGGTAGCGTAACTCGCCGACCACTTTACCGCTAGGCGCCTAAACATTAAACTATTATTGAACGATTTAGTTTAATATTCTATCCATACTCGATATATTACTATTTCTCTGAATTTTTGAGATGAGACTTGATGATTAGTATTATCTGCGTTATTCGGACTATTGTCCTCATCTTAATTGTTATCTGAACAAGAAATACCTGAAGAAGGCCGGAGGGCATATCGGCCGAAACGTTGTACAGATAACAATTAAGATGAGGACAATAGTCCGAAAAACGCAGATAATACTTGATAGATTAGTTGATGAATCCAGTTCGTCTGCGCACATCTCGCCCATGTTAATTAATCGTTCATCGTCTTTCCCCAACAATTCTCTCCCGCCCCCATTGAATTTCTACTTAGCTACTTGTGTTGCATAATCTATGCATATTATCAAGCATTCACTAATTAATCAAATTTTGACATTAAATAACCCATGAAGACTTTATATGTCATTTAGAAAATAAACTGAACAAAACCTTTACAATCAAATAAAATTTTGGCATTAAATAACACATAATGAGTTTATATGCCGTTAAACAAATAAACGTAAATTATCACGTCCGAACAGGATTCGGACATTTTGAAACGGGAAATGGTAATTATGTTATTTCGATCGGTCAATTGAAAATTATTAGATAAAGTGATTCTATTGTTTGGGCATTTTTTTTTCTTTGCAGGAAATAGAGCAAAGTAAATCGGAATAAAAAACTTATCCGTCATGTCTGTTCACAATTTAAAAAAAAAAACAACAAAAAAAAAAACAAAACAAGCTCACCCCGCTAAAAACTGTTACAATCTTATGGGTCATCCTATAGGCTTTAAGTAAGAGCGCGTGTCCAGTGGAATTGGATCCTTGTGTTACATAATCTATGCGGTTGCATAAGATTATTGTCAACCCCCTGTATTTCTGAAGGGACGGCCCTTTTCATATCACGGGCGGGACTTTCCATGAAATATTACAGAAAGCCCGCGAAAAGTCGCGTGGGACCGAGTTAACCCTCAGTTTCAGCTTGGACGTCAGGCAGAAAAGATGTCTGCCTTAGCTGGGATCAAATGCACACGCGTGTTGTGTTAGTTAAACGAAGAATTTTAGTTAAGTAAATAAAAGTTTAAAGAAATAAGATGGTGTTCTTGCTTGATGAATGTCTTGGCAAAAAGACTGACCAAGAAGAAGGAATGCATCAAAGACGAACAGCCAACAAGAACCTAGCAATAGAATTTAACATGGAGAGAAAGAATAGAAATGACTAGAGATCACCAAATGGCAAAAGAAGTAAGTAATGCAAAATGCATATGCATCTCTCTGTCTACCTGTGTCTATCTCTCCCCTCTCTCCAGTAAAAGAACACTTGTGTATATACCCAACATGGGTATATGTGTATGAGTATGTAACACATTATCGGTAACTAAGCTTAGCTATATCTAGCATAAGTTTATAAGTACGTGGCACCTAGTGCGAATCCATCTCAATAACAATGGTCTATAAGAGTAGCTCGCCGACCACTTTACCACTACGCGCCCAAACATTAAACTATGCTTGTAGGATTTACTTTTATATTCCATCCTCACTCGACAGATTAATTAATAAATCAAGTTCGTCTGCGCACATCTCGCCCATGTTAATTAATCGTCCCACCCCCCTTGACCCCCCTCCCAACAATTCTCATTCTACCGCCCTCCCCCCACCCCCCGTATCTACCCGCCAAGAATTAGGTATCTACCGAGATGTTCTTTGAATGCGTCGGCTAATTAGCGAGACACTCATTTGCCAAAAGTGGGCGGTCGCTCGCTCGCTCGCTCACTCGCTAGAGGAAGAGATGATGCGGTTTAAAAATAACCTGGATTCGTGCAATCGCTCTCTCTCTCTCTCTCTCTCTCTCTCTCTCTCTCTCTCTCTCTCTCTCTCTCTCTCTCTCTCTTCTCTCTCTCTCTCTCTCTCTTGCTCGCTCTCTCGCTTTGAAAAACTGGCGCGTACATATTTTTTTAAAAAGTTGGTCACGAGTATTAAAGATCACGCTAAGCCGGTCTAAATTGGAACACTGTATCACAAGTGATGGTTGGCGCTTGGTAAAAGATTATAATTAAATCATTGAGGAGGCGCATAGGGTAATGGTTATAGTAGTAAAATAGTAGTAAAAATCATGATGATACATTATTCATCTCAGCATAGTAATTATATCAATCCCTGGTCCACTGTGATTCTAAGTGGTAGTACATGTTAGGGTTCCCTATATAGAACAAATCAAATGGAATAACTATCATCTGCGTTTTTCGGACTATTGTCTCCATCTTCATTGTTATTTGTACAACGTTTCGGCCGATATGCCCTCCGGCTTTCTTGTCGAAAAAAAAACACAATATGAGTCTAAGTAAAAAAAATACATACATAAGTAAATAGGTAGATATTCTATCCAAATCAAGACATTAGGTTTATAAGTTCCCAAAATTCACACTTATTGGACACATGGCCTAGTAGATAAGGTAGTTAGGTTAAGACAGTTCTAAGAGACAGTTATCTCTATCACCCGAGTTCAATCCTGAGTGAAGGCAGTTAGAAAAATAATTAACACAACTCCTACCCCAGCTATGGTTAGCAGAATGAGAACAGGATACCCCCGTGGACTAAATAAAGGGTTAAGTTCAAAATTCCGTGATGGCTCCCGATTAGGACAAGAAAGTTCCCGAGTTCAAAAGGAGGGTTCCCGAATCCGACAAGAAATACCTGAAGAAGGCCGGAGGTCATATCGGCGAAAACGTTGTAGAAATATCAATGAAGATGGGGACAATAGTCCGAATAATGCAGATAATACAAATGGAGTAAGTTGTGTAATGATTAGAGTCATAGGAAATGGACGTGTCGAACCGAGTTCAGTTCCTGGTGGTGGCTGTTTGCAATTCACATAGGGCTAATACACTTGGGAAGGGTATGCCTACAATAGTTCCTCTTCTAGCTATAATGATTGGGCAGACTGGGCTTTTTTTTTTTTTTTTTGCTCGGTAATAGATTATAATTAAGTCATTTTGGAGGAGCGTCGTGTAACGGTTATCTTCTTCGGAAATGAACACATGGAAACTCGAGTTCAAATTCTGATGAGACTGTATGCATTTCAACATAGTATATATATATATATATATATATATATATATTAAATTTTTACTTGAAGACACTTACAATGCATGTATCGCATAAAATTCGATACTTTTTCTTATAGAAAATGAACATGACAAGTGTAATCCCGGCAAAGGATCGCTCGGTGTGTAGAATATCGTACAGACTGTTTCGACTTTACTAAGTCTCATCAGCGATATATACTAACGACTTCCCTCCGGAACCTCAGCAGGCATAGTGAAACACTATATCGCCTTGGCCACAGTACACAACTAACAATCCCAGCGAAATTAAGCTTGTCAAATGATACTACACGCTTCTACCATAATAGGTAAGGGGGCGTTTTTGAGAGAATAATAACAACAAACAGACCGTATGCCCTTCGGCGAAGTGAATAAGATTTTTGGATGTTTGTTTATTTTAGAAGCATTGCTGAATAAAGTATTATTCCCATGTCCACTCTGACCTGGAGTGGTAGTACGTGTTAGGGTTCCATATATAGAACAAATCAAATGGAATCGCGTAGTGTAATCGTCAGGATCGTAGGAAATATAGTCCACGACCAGAGATCAAATCCTTGGGAAAGGTATGCATCCAGTTATCCTTACCCCTGCTATGGGTAAATAGTAGGTCAGACTAGGCTCTTTAGTCTTTGTTAGGCAATTATGAATTCATAAACATAACCTGGATTTGTGCAATCTCTCTCTCTCTCTCTCTCTCTCTCTCTCTCTCTCTCTCTCTCGTCGGCTAATTAGTGAGACACTCATTTGTCAGAAGTGGGCGGTCGCTGAAGGAAGAGATGATGCGGTAAAATGCGGTAAAATTCGAACGTATTAGCTCAGTCGGTAGAGCGTTCGGCTAGAAATTACAAGGTTCCTAGTTCGATACCCACCCTCGCCAACTCAGCGTATGAGTAGCACAGGGATTTGTGCGGTAAAGTAAGGAGCTGATAGTAGGTGTGGCGCTCCACTTCAGACGCTAAAATAATCTCCTTGGTCTAGCGCTAAGTGAAAAGGGGATAGACTCCCTCGCTGATTGGCTGATGCCGACATTAGGCCGCCCCGATGACTTTACTAACTATTCGAAAGGTCACATGACTTAAATATTTCTACTCATTCTATTCAAATAAAGTGCTATTACTAATGTGGGAGAGCCGCTGTGAGCGATGTAAAATAGGCAAAGAGTTAAGCCAAGAAAAAAAAAGCACAACTAATCAAAAGGTGATATGACTTAAATGTTTCTACCTGTTCACCTCAGAATTCATTCTCTTCAAATAAAGTGTGGGGGAATGAAAGAGCTGACTCTGCAGCTAAATCGGCTCTAGATTTAATCCCCGATAAGTTCAAGATTCCATATACTGACTTGAAACCATAAATTAATATATTCCTCATACAAAATGGCGACCACGCTGGACTAACAACATCCACAATAAACTCTTCCTAATCAAACCAACTTTGGGAAACTGGAGACCAGCTTTAAGAAAGTCTAGAAAGTTTTGTGTCTCGATTACTCATTGGTCACACATGACTAACGCACTCGAACAAGAAATACAACCACAATGTGAAACATGTCAAACAGCTTTGAATTCAGAGTTTTCCTTTTCCTAGACTGGTTACCTAGCCATCGTTAAAGAGCCCAGTCTGCCCTGCTATTTACCCATAGCTGGAGGGAGAATGGATGCATGGTATTTTCCAATGATTAGCGCTATGTGAATTGCCAACAGCTTCGTCCAGGAATTGAACTCGGGGCCGACGACTCCATTTCCTATGACTTTAACCATTAGACCACGCGCCTCCATGAAAACCAAAACCATTTGTGACTTAATGGTTTTAAATTGCAGAAAGCGAGATAAATACGAGGGAATGACGTTTAAGCGCGTTATTGGCGAGGACCCTGCATATTTCTAGCGAAAGGGCTTTGTCGATAGCCTGATCCACTGACTCTCAGCCGTCTAACCCACTCCCCCCCCCACCTGGTGTTTCGCATCTTCGGTCTCTCCTTCATCACCCCCCCCCCCCCCACACACACACGGTCGCATTGTCTAACGATCGTATCTAATCGACGGCAGTTTTTCCGATTTTATAACTTGTCGACGAGTGATTTAGGCAGAACGATGCAAATCGTATGCAAATGAGATGCTAATGAGGGAGTCCATGGAATGATGTGTCTGAGGATAAGAGAAACGATGATGCCGTTAATGAGTATGGAGACTAGAGAGGTTGGTAGGTAGGGATGGAGGGGAGGAGGGTGGAAGGGAGATTGGATGACTGTGTGGATTAATGGGTGGGGGGAATGAAAATTGAATGGAAAGAGAATAAAGATATAGAGATATAGAGAGAAAGACTCATAGTAACAAATTGAGCGATGGATATATATATATATATATATATATATATATATATATATATATGATTGGCATCCTTCCGTCTACTAAAGACGATGGCGTAGTGTCCATGTTTTCTTTTCCTTTAATCTGCAGTTGTGTGAGTAACTGAACAGTCCACCTCTTGAATGGTAATCACTGCAAGCAAACAGCGATGCCTGCTGGAGTTGCTCTTTTTCACTCTTTTATGTTCCTTGTTTGACAAGTCGTCTGAACAAGCCTCCCATGTGTTGGTGCCAATGTGGCATGTCTTTATTTTCTTTGCTAGCATCTTTAAAGTGCAAGCAAGGTCTACCTGTTGGTCGGGTGCCGTCTGCCAATTCGCCGTACAGTAGGTTTTATACTCAGAGTCGGATCTTAGCCCTGAAGAGCATTAAGCGAAACTTTTAGTAGGTTTATCTGACTCATTAGATCTATCTTTATTTTTTGCTCTACTTAGGTATTGAGCACTTTTTACTTGGCGGTTATTTATGAATATATATATCTTATATACATATATATACATATAAATTGTTTTTTTCTTTAGGCCAAATATTGTACCAATAGATTATTTTTGGTTGGTACGACTATCTTGGTCTTTTCTTTTTTCCAGAAATCTTTTTCTCCCGGGTAATGTTTGGTAGTATATTTTTACAATCAAACTATTTGCTGGTTTTTTTCTCACCGCGAGAATTTACCAACAAGTTTGGGATATTATATATACATACATATATATATATATATATATATATATATATATATATATATATATATATATATATATATATATCATACATATATATATATATATATTATATATATTATAATCCATCTGCCGGTTTATTACTGTCAGTCTTTCTCTATCTCTATGTTCTATTTTCAAACTGACATCAAAGGAAATTAAATTAAAAAAAGGAAAGATCCGTACTTTCTGTGTATGAATAATGTTGCCTGAGGAAGGAGTGTAAAGGATTTCTAACATGCAGAGACGTTCGCACCTCCACAGCGACGTCAAAATTCAAACTGAACTTAGTATAGAGACGCAATAAAAATAAAACATATTTCGACAATAGAAAAATGAGGAATCCCTGAAATGTACTCATTTCGACCTATTAGGTCTATACCTTGTTGATGAGACCTAATAGACGACATGTTACATTCAGGTGATTGACTTTTTCTCCGGATCTTGTTTTAGCCTTACATTTTAACATATATGCCCCGACCTAAATTCATTACATTATTAACTACATTACTTTTTCAACAAATTAAGTACGACTTCATTGAAGCACATATCCTCGCAATATATATATATATATAGTATATCATCATTTTATATATATTATAATATATATGTGTTGTGTGTGTGTGGTGTCGTGTGTGTATGTGTGTGCATGTGTGGTGGATGTGCTCGGCTTTGTCATCCGAAGCTAGCTTAGCTCGAATAAACTTGATCAGCAGATCATTGTTAGTGAGATTGATTCTCACTGGGTGCCTATCCCTTATCCTAAGCTAAGCTTAGTAAATAATTAGTTAGCAGAATCATGATGTAGATCGGCTTCTACTGGGTGCATAAACTTCTGGCCTGTGCCATATCTAAGCAAGCTTAGTAAATAACTGATTAGCATATCATTGTAAGTGGAGATGGATTCTCACTGGGTGCCTATACTCTTCTTTCTAAGCTAAGCTTAGTAAATAATTAGAATTAGCAGACATCGGTAGGAGTTTGCTTCTCACTGGGTGCAAAACTCTGGCCATGTGCCATTTCTAAGGCTAAGCTTAGTAAATAACTTGATTAGCAATCATTGTAAGTGGAGATGCGTTCTCACTGGGTGCCCCATACTTCTGGACCTTGTGCCATTCTAAGCTAAGCTTATGAATAACTTGATTAGCAGATCTTGTTAGTGAGATCTTCTCACTGGGGTGCCTGTCGCCTTATCTAAGCTAAGCTTAGTAAATAATTAGATTAAGCAATCATCGATAGTGAGTTCGCTTCTCACTGGTGCATAAACTTCTGGCCGTGTGCCATATCTAAGCTAAGCTTAGTAAATAACTGATTAGCATATCATTGTTAGTGAGATCGGTTCTCACTGGGTGCCCCATACTTCGATCTTGTGCCACACTAANAGAAAATCATCAGTATCGTATGTAGTGGCCAAAGAAAAGAAAAACACCGTGGGAGTTTTCTAATTTTTAATGCAGAAAGTGCTCAATACATTAAGTAGAGCATAATTATAAGGACCTACATGAGTCATATACATCTACCTAGGTATTTACCCGAATGGTCCTTCAGGATAATTCTGACTGAAGGAGGTTGTCACAACGTTTTTTTTATTGCTGTATCGGGTAGAATTACCTGAAGAATATCGGGCAAAACCTAGGTAGAAGTAATCTGGCTTAGAGAGAGAGAGAGAGAGGAGGGAGAGAGAGGAGAGAGAGAGAGAGAGAGAGATACATAGCGAGGAGAGAGAGAGAGAGAGAGAGAGAAAAAGAGTGAAGAATATAGAGGAATATATATCATATTCATGCATATATATATAAGAGAGAGGAAACATGAAAAGAAAGAGAAAGAGAGAGAGAGAGAGAAGATAGAGATAAAGCTAAAGTTAGAGAGGCAGAGAGAGAAGAATATATATATATATTATATATATATATAATATATATATATGAGAGAGACAGAACAGACAGACAGAGACAGAGACAAACAGAGAAAGAGAGTAAGGAAGAGTGACGGACGGATTTTAACTGGTTCTGTAATAATATATATATATATATATATTATATATATATATATATATAATATAATATGTATAGTGTGAGATGGTCACTTTTCAGTTTTGCTGGAATGGTGTACCAAAGGCAGTATTAATTGGTAGAGTGCTCAGATAATATAGAGTTGTTATATAATATAATAAGATAATATATAAAGGTATTACATATCTATTTATTTGGTCACAACGGACATTCACGCACATTGGTTTTCATGCGATGCAATCATCAGGTGAAGATGTCAAATGTCTACATTTGAAACATTTCACTGGTGATTGCATCGCATGAAACAATATGGTCGTGAATGTCCTTTGTCACAAATAATAGATATGTAAACCTTTATATATTTATCTTATTATATTATATTATATTATATTTAAATTATATATATATATATATATAATGGACTCTCCCGTCGATTATCGGCGTATTATAGGGTTCATACACACAATGAACTCCCACACAGGATTTTTTATAGTGGTGAAGGCTTTGTGTTGGACCATCCACACTTTTGGCACAGTCGATAGGAAAGAATTGGTGCATCAAGGAATGCCACCGACCCAATCAACGAATGACCATCAGGAATTTGAATCAGAGTTATCCCTCTCCTAGACTGGTTACCTACCCAAGTTTAAAGAGCCATCTGCCCTGCTATTTTTACCCATAGCTAAGGGGGAGAATATATGGATTATACCTTTCCAAGGTATTAGCGCTATGTGAAATGCCAACAGCTTCGTCTAGGAAATTGAACTACGAACCGACGAGTCCATTTTCCACGACTTAACCAGCTAGCCACGCGCGCTCCCAAATATGTATATTATATATATATATATATATATATATATATATATATATATATATATATTATGTATATATCAAGAAAAATAAAAAAACACAGGTTTAAATGTTTGTGGTGAGTTTATTGGCCGACGCCTGCAGTTTTCGATCTATTAAATAGATCATCTTCAGCTGCATAAGAATAAGAAATTATATATCACAATGATGAGAAAAAGTGAGTGGTAATCTTCTTATTCAGTCTGTTTAACTTTTTTTCTGAAGTTTGAAAAAGAACGTTTTGAATATGATCTCTGGAGAGATATCTTGTGCACATCTAAGGCTAAGCTTAGTGAATAACTGATTAGCAGATCGTTGTTAGTGAGATCGGTTTCACTGGGTGCCCCATACTTCTGGCGTGTGCCTTAACTAAGCTAAGCTTAGTAAATAATTAGATTAGTAGGTCATCGATAGTGAGTTCGCTTCTCACTGGGTGCCTAAACTTCTGGCCATGTGCCATATCTAAGCTAAGCTTAGTAAATAACTTGATTAGCATATCATTTTTAGTGAGATCGGTTCTCACTGGGTGCCCCATACTTCTGGCCGTGTGCCTTATTAAGCAGATTATATTAGCAGACCATTGATAGTGAGTTCGCTTCTCACTGAGTGCCTAAACTTCTGACCTTGTGCCATATCTAAGCTAAGCCTAGTAAATAACTTGATTAGCATATCATTTTTAGTGAGATCGGTTCTCACTGGGTGCCCCGTACTTCTGTCCTTGTGCCGCAGCTAAGCTTAGTGAATAACTTGATTGGCAGATCATTGTTAGTGAGATTGATTCTCACTGGGTGCCTATCCCTTATCTAAGCTAAGCTTAGTAAATAATTAGATTAGCAGATCATCGATAGTGAGTTCGCTTCTCACTGCGTGTCTAAACTTCTGGCTATGTGCCATATGTAAGCTAAGCTTAGTAAATAACTTGATTAGCATATCATTGTAAGTGAGATTGGTTCTCACTGGGTGCCCCATACTTCTGGCCTTGTGCCGCATCTAAGCTAAGCTTAGTGAATAACTTGATTAGCAGATCGTTGTTAGTGAGATCGGTTCTCACTGGGTGCCTATACTTCTGGTCGTGTACCTTATCTAAGCTAAGCTTAGTAAATAATTAGATTAGCAGATCATCGATAGTGAGTTCGCTTCTCACTGGGTGCATAAACTTCTGGCCGTGTACCATATCTAAGCTAAGCTTAGTAAATAACTTGATTAGCATATCATTGTTAGTGAGATCGGTTCTCACTGGGTGCCCCATACTTCTGGCCGTGTGCCTTATCTAAGCAGATTATATTAGCAGACCATTGATAGTGAGTTCGCTTCTCACTGAGTGCCTAAACTTCTGGCCATGTGCCATATCTAAGCTAAGCCTAGTAAATAACTTGATTAGCATATCATTTTTAGTGACATCGGTTCTCACTGGGTGCCCCATACTTCTGACCTTGTATCGCAGCTAAGCTTAGTGAATAACTTGATTGGCAGATCATAGTTAGTGAGATTGATTCTCACTGGGTGCCTATCCCTTATCTAAGCTAAGCTTAGTAAATAATTAGATTAGCAGACCATCGATAGTGAGTTAGCTTCTCTCTGGGTGCCTTAACTTCTGGCCATGTGCCATATCTAAGCTAAGCTTAGTAAATAACTTGATTAGCATATCATTGTAAGTGAGATCAGTTCTCACTGGGTACCCCATACTTCTGACCTTGTGCCGATATGTAAGCTACGATTAGTACATAACTATACTATACTTGTTTCCAAACCGTGTCAGTACGTGCGGCACCCATATTTCGTGTTTTGAATATTGAACTCGATAAGTTGAAAAATCAAGTAAATTTAATTAAAATTTTCGGCATACAATAAAGTTTCAATTTGATTTGCAACGAGGAAATAGAAATTACATAAAATGGTGGTCGGTGAATGCAACCACACCTTCATTAATATTCTCTTTCTTTTTTCTTTTTCTTTTTTTTTTTTTGTTAAATACCTCAAAACAGACGCACCTGTTGTAAAATTTAGAAGGAATGCAATTGTTGAATATACAAGATCGATACTGTATGAAAATACATATGTAAGAAGAGCTTACACACACACACATATATATATATATATATATATATATATATATATTTATATACCAAACTTGTTGGTAAATCCTCGCGATGAGAAAATAAACCAGCAAATAGTTTGATTGTAAAATTATACTACCAAACATCACCTGGGGAAAAAAATTTGGAAAAAGGAAAAGACCAAGATAATCGTACCAACCAAAAATAATCTATTTTTACAATATTTTGGCCAAAAGAAAAAACAATTTATATATATATATATATATATATATATATATATATATATACAAAACCACCAGGAAACTAAAGCTAATAAGTAAAAAGTGCTCAATACCTAAGTAGAGCAAATAATAAAGATAAATCTAATGAGTCAGATAAACCTACATAGTTTAGTCTATGTTAATTCTTTTGTGCCTAGGTGGTAGGTTTTTATAAATGTGAGTTTGCTCCACATCTCTTTAGTCGGATCTTAGCCCTGAAGAGCACTTAGTGAAACTTTTAGTAAGTTTATCTGACTCATTAGGCTATATATATATATATATATATATATATATATATATATTATAAAGCAATCTACAGACGCTCGTTTCGGGGTTTACCCCTCATCAGTGCAGCTATATATATATATATATATATAAAGATAAAATTTTTGAAAATATTTACGATTGAAACTAAGAACGCTGTTAATTTTAGATTAAGGCTCACAAAGTTCTCTCCCCTTGATTGTTAAAAAAAACGATTTTTTTCCTGCGGAAAACAAATAAATAAATAAAATATATATAAAAATATTACATGTTTATGCATATATATATATAAAAGAGAAAATTTAATATTTTATAAAAAAGTAGGTCCGCAAAATGTATTATGTTCTCAGAAAAATTTTTTAAATTCTTTTTATCTTACATATGCGACACGTGTTTCTGATCTGTTGTCTTCTTCAGACATTGAGTAATTATTTTGACAAAATATGTCCGATATTTGATAGGTTGTGTGTGTTTCTGCAACTTTTCTATTATAAATTATATTATATATATATATATATATATATATATATATATATATAAGTGTGTCACGTCGCATATGGCGCTACTGGTACTATGTAACCCAGTACTACCTGTCTCATAGACGGGTTATCGGCGACTAAACCGGTTACC
This sequence comes from Doryteuthis pealeii, assembly GCA_023376005.1. Classification (NCBI taxonomy): domain Eukaryota; kingdom Metazoa; phylum Mollusca; class Cephalopoda; order Myopsida; family Loliginidae; genus Doryteuthis; species Doryteuthis pealeii. The sequence goes on along the minus strand of CM042181.1, from coordinate 43,019,906 downwards.
CCACCAAGCCTATCTGGTGAGGAGGATGGCTAGACATCCAGCAGGATGAAAAACAAAACCTATCAAAGGGCGGATGAAGCCCTTCGCTCAACGGCCATTTAGCAAATAACATACGCGGGGACGTAGAAATACTTGGATTGGTATCCAGGCGCGTACCAAAACCACTGGGAGAGATGTATTCCTCAGCCTTGTCAAGGCAGGTGTCTAGGAGAAGGAAAACTCCAAAATTTAACCTGCTGAAGCTGCTGCAGCCAATGATGTTGACTTGTTCTTCTTTTTGGTTCAATGTGGCAGTCACTTAGAGAGTGGGATTGGTTCTGTGCAAAGCCTCTCCTCACTTAAAAAAGCTTCAGGCACAGACATTGCTTGATATGCAATACATGTCTTGTCCTTTATATGTTTTTGAAGCTCAACATTATATTGTTTGAACTGTTGAGCATTTTTTTTCTTTTTATTATTATTATTATTATTATTATTATTATTACTCCTTTTGAGTTTTCACATCAGTGTTAGCTGATGGTCTTTCACTGGAGTCTGAGTGACAGCAAGTCTCCTCAGGTCTCCAGGACTCTTCTGAGTATTCTGGCAGATTGCAGCAGTGCAGTGATCTGAATGGTTTCAATCCTTCCTCTGATATCCAAACTTTCCAAACCCTTTTCCAATCCTTTTGGGACTGTTCCAAGTGCACCAACCACAATTGGTATCACTTTCACTTTCATATTCCATAACTTTTTCAGTTCTCTGGCAAGGTACAGATATTTGTCTATTTTTTCATTTTCCTTTAACTTCACCCTGTGATCTGCTGGCACTGCAAAATCCACCAGTTGACAAGTTCTTTCTTTTTTTTTTATCAACACTAGGTCTGGCCTTCTCGCTGGGATAAGGTGATCCATTTTTATCTCAAAGTCTCAGAGAATTTTGTGCGTTTTGTTCTTAAGAACATATTCTGGTTTATGCATATACCATTTTGTTATGTGGACAAAATTTAATTTTTTTTGCATAATTCCCAGTGGATCACCTTCCCAACCCAGTCGTGTCTAGCTTTGTATTCTCGTTGTGCTAGTTTGCTACATTCGCAGAGTATATGGTTAACATGTTATTATTATTATTATTATTATTATTATTATTATTATTATTATTATTATTATTATTATTATTAAGCAATGGCAATACTTGAACGCAAGTTTGCTGCCATCATATATATATATATATATATATATATATTATATATATATATATATATATATATATATATATATATATATATAAACGTGTTAGGAATGTTTTACAAGTCTTTTTTTACGTTTTCATTGAATTGATTGACGTGCCAATTCTTTTCCTAATTTTAATATCAATTTAGAAAAGACATTCTCATTGTAAATTTTCTTTAATTTTTCGATATTCGTGATTAAATATATTCCAATGTACACAGAAAACGTATAAACAGACGCGTTATTGTTTCGTCAAGCATTCTCAATTGCTTCCTGCTGACTGGTGTACATATGTATGAGCGTATTTGTGTACTCATAAGTATTTACGTATGCATCCGTGTACACACAATCTTATTTGTACATAGGAATACACGGTACATTTTCGCCATTCAAACAGGTACACAAATACGCGCACACCTTCGCACAGACACACACACACACACACACACACACACACACACAATATATATATATATATATAAATATATATATATATATATGGGTGTGTGTGTGTATATGTGTATATATAAGTTATATATATATATGTGTATAAATACATGCATATATATATATATGTATATATATATTAAGCGTTGTAAGAAGATGTATGTTCAGGAGAGCTGTGTATAGAGGAAGAAAGGGAGAGAGATAAAGAAAAAGAGAAAGATATATACATATACAATAAGTATATATATAGAAAGAGAAAGAGAAAGAGAGAGAGAGAGAGAGAGAGAGAGAGAGAGAGAGAGAGAGAAAGGTGGTATGTTCACTATATACTATATATATTTAGAACCCGAATAATAACTCGTACTAGTAAGAATTCTCTCTCTCTCTCTCTCTCTCTCTCTCTCTATATATATATATATATATATATATATATATATATATATGTATGTATATCTTTCTCTCTCTCTCTCTCTCTGTATCTTCTTTCTCTTCTCTCTCTCTCTCTCTCTCTCTCTCTCTCTCTATATATATATATATATATATAATATATATTACATATATATAGTGTGTGTGTGTGTTAGAAATATATGTATAACTGTTGAAAAATGTATATACATATATATGTATGTAAATTTATTAATATATGATATATGTATATATGATATATATATATAATATATAATAATATATATATATATATATATATATATATATATATTTTTACATAGTGAACAATTTGCAATAGTATATCCACAGGTCCTGCTTATAGTAAATTATTGACTGTTTGGTAAAGTGTCCATTGGCGTTGTCACGTATCTTACAGAGGAATTAAAAAAAAACGAAAATTCATTCTTACAAATCAGCCCCCGAATTTGACTAGCAAGCTGCCTGTTTTTTGTATTTTTTACTACAGCATATACCTACATCATACTCGTTTTATATACATTTTACTACAGCATATACCTACATTTTACCACAGCATATACCTACATTTTTTTACTACAGCATATACCTACATTTTACTACAGCATATACCTACATTTTTTACTACAGCATATACTACACAGCATATACTACATTTTTACTACAGCATATACCTACATTTTACTACAGCATATACCTACATTTTACTACAGCATATACCTACATTTTTACTACAGCATATACCTACATTTTACTACAGCATATACTACATTTTTTTACTCAGCATATACCTACATTTTACTACAGCATATACCTAACATTTTTTACTACAGCATATACCTACATTTTTACTACAGCATATACCTACATTTTACCACAGCATATACCTACATTTTTTACTACAGCATATACCTACATTTTACCACAGCATATACCTACATTTTTTTACTACAGCATATACCTACATTTTTTTACCTACAGCATATACCTACATTTTTTTTACCACAGCATATACTACATTTTTTTTACCACAGCATATACCTACATTTTTTTACTACAGCATATACCTACATTTTACCACAGCATATACCTACATTTTTTTACCACAGCATATACCTACATTTTTTACTACAGCATATACCTACATTTTTTACTACAGCATATACCTACATTTTACCACAGCATATACAGCATTTTTTACTACAGCATATACCTACATTTTTTTACTACAGCATATACCTACATTTTTTACTACAGCATATACCTACATTTTTTTACTACAGATATACCTACATTTTTTTACTACAGCATATACCTACATTTTACCACAGCAGCATATACCTACATTTTTACTACAGCATATACCTACATTTTTTTACTACAGCATATACCTACATTTTTTTACTACAGCATATACCTACATTTTTACACAGCATACTACATTTTTTTACCACAGCATATACCTACATTTTTTTACAGCATATACCTACAATTTTTTTACTACAGCATATACCTACATTTTTTTACTAAGCATATACCTACATTTTTTTACTACAGCTATACCTACATTTACTACAGCATTACCTACATTTTACCACAGCATATACCTACATTTTTTACCACAGCTATACCTACATTTTTTTTACTACAGCATATACCTACATTTTACTACAGCATATACCTACATTTTACCAAAGCATATACCTACATTTTTTTACTACAGCATATACCTACATTTTTTTTACTACAGCATATACCTACATTTTTTTTACCACAGCATATACCTACACCAGCATATACCTACATTTTTTACTACAGCATATACCTACATTTTACCACAGCATATACCTACATTTTTACCACAGCATATACCTACATTTTTTTTACTACAGCATATACCTACATTTTTTTACTACAGCATATACCTACTTTTACCACAGCATATACCTTCATTTTTACTACAGCATATACCTACATTTTTTTACTACAGCATATACCTACATTTTTTTACTACAGCATATACCTACATTTTTACTACAGCATATACCTACATTTTTTACTACAGCATATACCTAATTTTTTACTACAGCATATACCTACAATTTTTACACAGCATATACCTACATTTTTTACTACAGCATATACCTACATTTTTTACTCACAGCATATACCTACATTTTTTTACTACAGCATATATACAGCATATACCTACATTTTTTTACCACAGCATATACCTACATTTACCACAGCATATACTACATTTTTTATTTTTTTACTACAGCATATACTACATTTTTTTACTACAGCATATACCTACATTTTACCACAGCATAACCTACATTTTTTTACTACAGCAATACCTACATTTTACACAGCATATACCTACATTTTTTTACTACAGCATATACCCTACATTTACCACAGCATATACCTACCATTTTTTCCACAGCTATTACCTACATTTTTTCTACAGCATATACCTACATTATACCACAGCATATACCTACATTTTTTTACCACAGCATTTATACACAGCATATATACATTTTTTACTACAGCATATACCTACATTTTTACTACAGCATATACCTACATTTTACCACAGCATTACCTACACCTACAGCATATACCTACATTTTTTTACTACAGCATATACCTACATTTTACCACAGCATATACCTACACTTTTTTACTACAGCATATACCTACATTTTTTACTACAGCATATACCTACATCAATAAGTAACAATCCGGTCTGTCTGTTAGATTAACTAATCGATATTTTTAAAAAGTGGTTTGAGACATCAATGTGATTCGTCTTTGAATGTTATTTCATTCGCTGATTAGTTTCCATGACAACAGATTTAGAACGCCCTGTCGGTGGGACGTTAGAATGCACCAACTGCACCCTCTGAAGAGGGGTAAGACTCCCCCAATGAGGTCCCTGTTGACCGGGGGTGGTGAGTGGTGATGATTAGAAAGGATAGAGCCCAGGTGGTATGAGAACAGTCCATGACATGCTATATTCCACTATTAACAAAAAGATAAGAAAAAGGAAAGAAAGAAATAATAAATTTAGATCAAGAAAGAAAAAAAGAAAGAAGAAAGAAAGAAAGAAAGAAAATGATAGTTAACGAAAAGGAAGAAAAAGGAAAGAAAGAATATAAATGTTTAGATAAAGAAAGAAAGAAAGAAGAAAGAAAGAAAAAAGAAAATAATAGATAAAAAATCGAAGAAAGAAAGAGAGAGATAGAAGGAAAGAAAGGGAGAAAGAAAGAAAGAATGAAAGAAAGAAAGAATGAATAATAATAAAAGTAACAAAAAATTAAAAAAATAATGAGAATTATCGATAAAGAAATGCAAAAAAGAAAGAGAGATAGAAAGAAAGAAACAAACAAACAAATAAACAAAGGAAAAAAAAATACATAAATGATATAAAAAGGCGTTAACTTGTTCCTTGTTATAAGCAAATAAGCAGACGGTCAACAATTGTAAATTATGATGATTTAAAACCCAGTCTAAGCGAAAACATGGCCGTCAGCTTTACAAACCATTGAGATGAGCCTAGAGCGTCGAAAGATAACACAGACATAACATTAGATCAGCTTAAAAACACGAGAAAAAAAATGGCAAGTGGAGAGGGCGAACAGTTTAGTTATACTTCATGACCGATATTCCGTTTGAACAAAAACAGGCTGACTACATCTATTTCGATTTACACTGACACAGAGCACGATTGTCAGTGAAATAGGAAAGAAAAAATGATCTCTTAAAACTAGCAAACTAATGTTTCCGTTTGTATATATATCAAATTT
>CM042181.1:43006510-43009010 GCA_023376005.1 Doryteuthis pealeii | reverse complement strand
AATATTGTATCAACAGATTATTTTTGGTTGGTACGATTATCTTGGTCTTTTCTTTTTTTCCAAATTTGTTTTTCTCCCCGGGTGATGTTTGGTAGTATATTTTTACAATCAAACTATTTGCTGGGTTTTTTTCTCTTCACGAGGATTTACCAACAAGTTTGGTACATTAATATATAATCTATATATATATATATATATATACATATATATATATACCAACATGTTGGTAAATATATATATAATATTATATATATATATATATATATATATATATATATATATATATATATATATATATTATATGCATTTCCATTCGGCAAATTGCAACTGGCAAGAAATAAATAGACCAAATTTACAAAGTTGTTATACATCATAATTCTACGTTTAACTTATATTTTTCGAACAAGAATATATCTATCGATCTATCTCTATCTCTCTCTCTCTCTCTCTCTCTCTATATATATATATATATATATATATATATATGTGTGTGTGTGTGTGTGTGTGTGTGTGTTATGTATATATGTGCATTTGTGTTCGGGAAATTGCGGCTGGCTAAATCTGCTTTGGCCCTTGGCATAAACAGTGAAATTTTCCCGCCTCGCATTGTCACGTTTTACACTTGGCACTGTTTCCAAAGCAAAATCTCCCCCCACCCCCCACGGAGTTTACGGACATCGGGTCAATTTGACTTCGGAGCGTTTGGCCTCTGTTCCGATTTCACTTTCGATTTTGACATTAGCCATTTCAGAATATTATTGGAAACTTTAAGCGTTGTTAATTTAAAGATAACCCACTGACACCGAGGTGACCATTCCAAGTGGCAAGTGGCTTGGATTTTTGGCCCTATTACTGGCTGAGGTCATGACCCCTCAATGTAATTGCAAAGGGTTTTCATAGTAATTGCTAAATCCCCGTGTAAAGTAATTTAGTCTACAATTTATACGGACTGGTAGTTTTATTCTTGTTGGACAATGATTTTATTGTACAGTTGCATTGAGAATGATTTTACTATAAAAATGCATTGGAAATGATTTTAGTATAGAAATACATTGGACAATAATTTTATTAGAGAAATGCATTTAACCATGATTTTACTATAAGATAGCATTGAAAAATGATTTTACTATAAGAGAGCATTGAAAAATGATTTTACTATGGAAATGCATTGGACAATGCATTTACTAGGGAATGCATTTAACCATGATTTTACTATAAGATAGCATTGAAAAATGATTTTACTATAAGATAGCAATGAAAAATGATTTTACTATGGAAATGCATTGGACAATGTATTTACTAGGGAAATGCATTTAACAATGACTTCACTATAAGATAGGATTGAAGAATGATTTTACTATGGAAATGCATTGGACAATGATTTTACTATGAAAATGCATTGGGCAAAGATTTTACTATAGAAATACATTGGGCAATGATTTTACTATAGAAATACATTGATTAATGATTTTACAATAGAAATACATTGGAGAATGATTTTATTAGAGAAATGCATTGGAGAATGATTTACTATAAGATAGCATTGGAGAATGATTTTACTATGGAAATGCATTGGACAATGATTTTTACTAGAGAAATGCATTGAACAATGATTTTACTATAAGATAGCATTACAGAATGATTTTACTATAGAAATGCATCGGACAACGTATTTACTAAAGAAATGTATCTAACAATGATTTTTACTAGAGAAATGCATTGAACAATGATTTTACAATAGAAATACATTGAACAATGATTTTATTAGAGAAATGCATTTAACAATGATTTTACTATAAGAAAGCATTGAAGAATGATTTTACTATGGAAATGCATTGGACAAATGTATTTACCAGAGAAATGCATTGGACAATGATTTTACTATAGAAATGCACTGAACAATGATTTTACTATAAGATAACATTGAAGAATGATTTTACTATGAAAATGCATTGGACAATGATTTTACTATGAAAATGCATTGGGCAAAGATTTTACTATAGAAATACATTGATTAATGATTTTACAATAGAAATACATTGGAAAATAATTTTATTAGAGAAATGCATTTGACAATTATTTTACTATAAGATAGCATTGAAGAATGATTTTACTATGGAAATGCATTGGACAATGTATTTACTAGAGAAATGCATTGAACAACGATTTTACTATAAGATAGCATTGTATAATGATGTTACTATAGAAATGCATTGAACAATGATTTTTACTAGAGAAATGCATTGAACAATGATTTTACTATAAGATAACATTGGAGAATGGTTTTACTATAAGATAGCATTGGAGAATGATTTCACTAAAAATGTATTGAACGATGAGTTTACTATAAAAATAATTGAACGATGATTTACTATAAAAATGCATTGAACGATGGTTTTACTATAAAAATGCATTGAACAATGATTTTACTATAAAAATGCATTGGATAATGATTTTACTATAAAAATGTATTGAACGATGAGTTTACTATAAAATGATT
>CM042181.1:42991510-43001510 GCA_023376005.1 Doryteuthis pealeii | reverse complement strand
AATGTAAGACAATTTTATTAATAATTGAGGTTTAGATAAAAATAAAATCATGGAGAATGGGATGTCAATCTACTAAGAGAATTGTGACTTGAGTAGGAATATAGTTTCGGTTACAGACAGAAAAACATACAATTTCCATTATAATAAGATGTATATTCAATGTTTTTTATATAGATTTTAACAGATTTTTAAAACACATTTTATTTAACCCAGATAGATAGATAGATAGATAGACAGAAACCGGAAGATAGATAGATAGATAGATAGATAGATAGATATTAACAGAAATAGATAGATAGATCTTAACAGAAATAGATAGATAGATAGATAAATAGATAAGTAGATATTAACAGAAATAGGTAGATAGATAGGTAGATATTAACAGAAATAGATGGATAGATAGATAGATAGATAGGTAGATATTAACAGAAATATATAGATAGATAGGTTGATATTAACAGAAATAGATAGATAGATACATATAGATAGATAGGTAGATATTAACAGAAATAGATAGATATATAGATAGGTAGATATATAATAATATTTTCAAGAATAAAGTAAATATATATATATATATATATATATATATATATATATATATATATATATTTGAAAGGAAGGAAAAACTTAACACCTTTATTCCATAAAAAAATTTATTTCGACCAAAATTGGGGCTTTTATAAACCTAAGTTGATTAAACAAAGCTCCCCAATTTAAGTCTCATCAGATGGAGAATCATCAATAATTTGAATTGCATAACAGAAAAATTTTCCTCAATGTAGAATCTTCTTCCTCCTCAAAAAATTATTTTACAAAATGTATACATTAAAAGACTGTCACTATGGTGACAGGAAGTCATTTCAAATGAGAAAAAATAATATTTTTCAGAGCCAAGTTTTTTAGGGGTAGTAGTCATCAAATTAACAACTATGAAAATAAAATAAGTCTGAAGCAAAGATAAACAAAAAATATAATATATATATATATATATATATATATAATATATATATTATATATATATATATTAACAAATATATATAAGATAGGTAGATAGATATCAACAAGCAGAATGCATATATATACATACACACACACACACACACACACACCACACACATATAATATATATATATATATATATATATATATATATATATATATTATATATATATAGAGAGAGAGCGAGAGAGAGAGAGAGAGAGAGAGAGAGAGAGAGAGAGATAGATTAGATAGATAGAACAGAAACCGATAGATAGAGATAGATAGATACAGAACAGATAGACTAGATAGATAGATAGATAGATATTAACAGAAATAGATAGATATATACATAATAGATAGGTAGATATTAACAGAAATAGAATAGATTGGTAGGTAGATATTAACTGACATAGATAATAGATAGATAGATAGATATTAACAGAAATAGATTGATAGATAAAAAAAAATTGAGTACCCATAAAAAATGAATGAAGTAACTCTCACCGTCATTAAGTTAAAAATAGTAGAGTACCCATCAAGAATGAATATACCAAAACGTCTTCGGCATTAAATAACCCAACAAGGGTTGACATGCCATAAATTCCAACCAACCACCAAGAATAAATAAAGCAAAACGTCTTCAGCATTAAATAACCCAATAAGGCTTGAAATGCCGTAAAATCGAACCAACCATCAAGAATAAATAAAACAAAAACGTCTTCAGCATTAAATAACCCAATAAGGCTTGAAATGCGTAAAATCCAACAACCATCAAGAATAAATAAAACAAAACGTCTTCAGCATTAAATAACCCAATAAGGCTTGAAATGCCGTAAAATCCAACGCACCATCAAGAATAAATAAAACAAAACGTCTTCAGCATTAAATAAACCAATAAGGCTTGAAATGCGTAAAATCCAACCAACCATCAAGAATAAATAAAACAACGTCTTCGGCAGAAAATGACCAAATAAGTTGACGTGGATTTCAAACTGTCCTGTCGCAAATGTGGAATTTTTAAAAATGCTTTACACATGCTCTTATTTACAGAAGAATCCAATAATAGCCAGTGGCGGGAAAAAAAAGTAGACGCCATTGAATAAAAATCCACGCAACATGGCGGCTTCCGTGTAACGACGACGGTGGGCATTGAAAATGGCGATTTGTTCTGTGATTTTCTATCGAGAGCTAATCGAATTTCGATATGAGGACAAACAGGAATAGGCTTATAAAATTCCTGGCGGCTTTTCGGACCATTCTTGACGTTGACGAGAAAATATGAATATTGGCGAAATAGAATTACTTCGTTCCAATAATGATTTGGTTTGGTTTGGTTTGGTTTGGTTTTGTTTTACGGCATATCAACCGCAGTGGGTCATTTAATGCCGATAAAGTTTTGAAATAAATCAATTCTTAATGGATAATACAATTTTTTATAAATACATTTTCTATTTAACGCATAGATGGGCCCTAACAGGTACTACCACTCCGGGTCAGAGTGGACCAGAGAGCAATGGTGATGAAGGGGTGCTCCACATTCCCCAAACCCCAAACTGGAACCTCACCATCAGATAGAGTTTAACGTCATTCCCAGGACATGTAGATCCGCAGCCACCGCCTTCTAGCACCCATATGATAAAAAGGGGTTGGGGCTTGCCATTAGGGCAATAGGGTTGGGAAAATCATATAGGTGCTAGGCTTGACGTGACCAGCCGATTGATCAGAGGGGGCCTCTCCGACCGCCCGTCTAGCCCAAGATAGGCCAAAGTGGAGTATTGCATGTCATGAACTGCTCATCCACCTGGGCTCTATCCTTAAGCATCACGGATCGCCACCCACGGCCAACAGGTGGCCCCATTGGGGGAGTCTTACCCCTCTGCAGAGGTGCAGTCGGTGCATTCTAACGCCTCAGCCGACAGGGCGGTAATGATTTGATTACGACAGCACTAGCAGTGGTTTGGTTGGTTGGTTGGTTTTGTGCTATTATTTTTTTTAACATAAATTGTAAGTAGATAAAAATAGATTTAAAGAAATAAATGGTCCTTTCCTTGTAAGAGTAAGATTTCTAGGTTAAATCAAACATAACGAACCTAAATACCACCATCGTATATCACCCCGCCGAAAGTAAAAAAAATACTAAAAATCAGGGAATTAAACGAATTTAATGAAATTTTCAGTGTTGATATACTAATGAATAAAATATATAATGCACCAGTTATTTTTATCTAAAAACTGTTACATTATTTTTCAGGTCAGTTGACTTTGAATCACGAATCTTTGAGAATCGGTGTTATGCCTCAAAGATATGTTGTTCAAAGTTAACTGACCTCAAAAAATGTTAAAGTTTTTAAATAAAATAACTGTTGCATTATATCTTTTATTCATTAATATATCAACACATTTTTTGTGTGGAGGGACATAAGATGGTAGAATTTAGGTCCGTTAAGTTCGATTTAACCGATCTCTTTTTTTTTGTTTTTTTTGTAGTTAATATGTATTGTCAATTTTCCGGTTCTGTGCGGACATATATATATATATATATATAATATATATATATATATATATATATATATATATATATATCCGCACAGAACCGGAAAATTGAATATATATATATATATATATATATATATATATATATATATATATATATATATATATATATATATATATATACAGGGTGTCCCAGAAGTCATGTATTCTCCAGGTTTGATAAACAAAACCTTTAGTTATTTCAAAAACATATTGATAGATATTAATTAACACAGTTAATGTTCTATCTCTCAATTTGAGCATTTATTATAATTATTCTCAATAACAGTGATTTGAAATCAACAAAGGTATATTTTTCAAAACCAGGATGGTGTGTAACTTCTGGGACACCCAGTATGTACATACACACACACACACACACACACAAACATATATATATATATATATATATATATATATATATATATATATTCAAAAGTGAAGAAGAAATCTTCCTTACGACTTAAGAGTTTTATTTAAAAACCTGTCACAGGTTGAGAGCTCAATGTGTGCTCTTAACGTTAGAGTCACAGAGCAAATATATAAGTAAAGAAATAACAAAAGACTTAGAGATTTAGCATTATAGTCTATTTCAGGGAGCTTAATAGAAAACAAGAAGATAAAAAATAATTTGTATTATTTGGATTATTCGGACTATTGTCCTCATTTATTTAGTCCTGGTCTATTTGATTCAAAGTACGTGGGAAAGTCTCGGCGAGACAGGGAAAACCTCATCCACTGTTTAAAAAAAAAAGAAAAGAAAGCAAAACAGAAAAATAACCGATTGACCCCCTTATTCTAATTAAACGCACTTGAGTGAAACAAATCGTCGAAGCCTGGTTGTTTACGTAATTAATGTTAATCCGAGAGGCGTTCCCCGGCTGTAGCATTAGCAACGGGAGACACAGTGGGAGTAGATTTGGAGTCCGGCTTCGTCTTTCGTCGTCGACGCCGGCTTCGAATCCGCAATTGAGACGCCAGCTTCTTAAAGATGATTCTTTGTTTTTGTAACAGACGTGTCTTGTCCGATTCTCTTTGGAAGTCGTTCATTTCCAGAAATTCTAATCAGTAAAAAGCGATTATGTCTCAATTCGACGAGAATTGGGGAAAGGTATGAATCCAATTCTCCCTCTAACTATGGGTAAATAGTAGCGCAGACTGGGCTCTTTAACCATGGCTAGGTATAATTGTTAGCAAGCTAGTCTTGCAAATCCATTAGTACAGAAAAAACTTGTGGGGATTAACATAAGATTAAAATAAAATTTTTAAATCTAAAAAAAAAATCTTTGAACAATGAGGCTTTTGAAAGAGAGGCACCCAGCTAATTTGACGAGGGGTTGAATATGATTTCAAAAACAACAAGACTTGGGAATGATAGGCGAAGCAGCTAATTTACTTCAGTAGATAGTCTTGATTTATTTCTCTTAATGGCATTTCAACTTGTCTTGGGATATGTTATGCCTAGATGTTAGGAAATAAGTGTATATTGGACATCTATCTATCTATATATATCTATCTAAAGGCAGTTGTGTGTATCTGTATGTCAGGAGGAAACTTCAAAAATAAAACAATTAACGACAAAGTAATATATATATATATATATATATATATATATATATATATATATATATATATATATTAGATATCACCAGAGCTTGGTTTCTGAGCAAAAATAATGACGGTTTGCTTTATATTTGGGAATATACATAAAAATTCAAATTTGAAAAGTAACAGAAGGGAAAGTCATTTGCATGTTATTTTGTTTATCTTTTTTTTTTGTATGTTTTTTTTTTTCACTTTGAAATATGATATTGATTGATTGAATTAATTGCATCATTTGTATATATATTTTTTTTTAATTGTAAATCATTGAATGGAAATTTATTACTATATTGTTATATATTTCAGTGGGGATTGTTATGGGGCAACCAGTGAGGATTTCACTCGCGATAAGTAATAATGGATATGCGAGACTAACTTAAAAAAATTCCCCTCCAGCCAGGCGACCCGGGTAGCCACTTCTAGTTTATATTATAGGTTGATACTGACATTAGGTATTAAGCCCGATGACTTTACTTACATAAAAGCTATAAAGTTGTGGGTTTCTTAAAAATTTACTTTTATACATTTTATACATTTATATTTTGGTTGGTTGGTTGGTTAGAATCAAAACAGGAAAAAGAAAAAGAAAAATGTAAGAAAAAAGAAACGAACGAAAGAAACGAAAGAAAGCTGGGAATGAAAGACGGGGAATGAAAGATAAAAGACATAAAAAAAAAAAAAAAAACCGACAAAAAGAAAAAAAAGAGAAATTAAGCCGAAAAGAAAAAAAAAGAATGAAAAAGAAAGAAAAGAAAGAAAAAGAAAGAAAGAAAAGAAAGAAAGAAAAAAGAAAGAAAGAAAAGGAAGAAAAAGAAAAGAAAGAAAGAAAAAGAAAGAAGAAAAAGAAAGAAGAAAAAAAGAAGAAAGAAAGAAAGAAAAAAGAAAAAAGAATGAAAGAAAAAGAAAGAAAGAAAGGAAAGAAAGAATAAGAAAGAAAAAAGAATGAAAGAAAGAAAGAAAAGAAAGAAAGAAAGAAGAAAGAAAAAGAAAGAAAAAAGAAAGAAAGAAGAAATAAGAAAGACAAAAATGAAAGAAAAAGAAAGAAGAAATAAGAAGAAAGAAAGAAGAAAGAATAAAGAAAGAAAGAAAAAACAAACAAACAAACAAGAAAGAAATAAGAAAGAAAAAAGAAAAAAAGAAGAAAGAAAAGAAAAAGAAAAGAAAAAGAAAGAAAGAAAGAAAGAAAGAAGAAACAAAAAAGAATGAAAGAAAAAGAAAGAAAGAAAGAAAGAAAGAAAAAGAAAGAAAGAAATAAGAAAGAAAGAAAGAATAAAGAAAGAAAGAAAAAAGAAACAAACAAACAAGAAAGAAAGAAAAAGAAAAAGAAAAAAGAAAGAAAGAAAAAGAAAAAGAAAGAAAGAAAGAAAGAAAGAAAGAAAGAAAGAAAGAACAGAATAAGAAGAACTTCAACATTCTATATTACTTTTGTATAAGTCTTCAAAGAAAATAATTACAAGAAGAAGAAAAAAAAAATCAGAAAAGATTCCTTATAAAAACTTTTTCGGTTAGAACAGAAAATTACTTGAATAAAAAAAATTAATGAGATTGAATAATTCTATTAAAAAACGAAATTATTCCCAGTCGCAATTTAAATAGAAAGTTATGTTGAAACGTTTCAGCTTAAACCTTTCTTTTTTCTTCTTCTTTGTTTTTTTTTTTTTGTTTTTTTAAACTACTGTCTATTCTCTAAGAAAGATATTCTATCATTATATTTTTTTAATCTTAAATGCGAGTTAATAGCAATAAAATTACAAAACTTAATGCAAAGTTGAAAATAATAATTGTTTTCTGAAAGATAGATCGTTTAAGTACAATTTCTCTGAATGTTTGAGAAGCCGCTTGTTGATTAGTAGTATGTATTTAAAAAAAAAAACAGCCAATATGAGTCTAGGTAAAAAAAACATACATAAGTGAATAGGTAGATATTAGGTACTGGCAAAATGAGCCTAAAATGCGTTTTTGACAAAATGACTTTAGCCCCCCCATAACAGAAAATAATTTATTGAAATTTTAATAAAATCGGATAATTACCTGACTTTTGGTAATTTTTTGCAATTGCGAATGATACATTCAAATTGTGAACAAGCACGTAAAACCATTGAAAAATAGACAGAATGGCGGATCGCGTCCAAATTGACCAAAAACAAATCGTTTTAAATCTTTTAAAAATAAACTGCATATGTAATAATATTTTTCTTTTTTTAATGATGGTCATTATGTTACTACTTATGGATTTAGACAAAGTTTGACCTTAAATGATAGATTTAATTATTTTTAATTTACTTTTAAAACTCGTAGCAGACGATTTTATTGCCAGTACCTAGTAGATATTCAAGCCAAAACAAGACATTTGGTTTAGAAGTTCCCAAAATTCACACTGTATTTTCCACTTGAACACATGGCGTAGTGGATAAAGAGTTAGATTTAAGACAGTTCTCTCTAGAAACGTTTAAGCTTAAACTTTCTATTTATTTATTCATTTTATTTTATTTCATTTTTTTAAAACTACTATCTATGCTCAAAGATATATATTCTATCATTATATTATATTTATCTTAAAGTCGTCGGGGCGGCCTAAAGTTGGTATCAGCCAGTCAGCGAGGGAGTCTATCTCCTTTTCAATAGCGCTAACCAAGGAGATTGTTTTTAGCATCTGAGGTGGAGCGCCACACCTAACATCAGCTCCTTACTTTACCGCACATATCCATGTGCTACTCATAACGCTGAGTTGGCGAGGACCGGTATCGAACTAGGAACCTTGTGGTTTCTAGCCGAACGCTCTACCGACTGAGCTAGCCCGAAATGGGAGAAAGTAGCAATAAAATTACAAAACTTAACGCAAATTTGAAAATAATCCTTTTTATTTTCTGAATGAAAAAAAAAATGAAGTTAGATCGCTTAAAAAAACGACGATTTACAGGAACAGCTGCTGCTATTTTCGACTTGTTTTTCTTTTTTTCTCTTTCATCTCCTTCTTTTCTTTCTCTTTTGTACTGAGGTAGAGCTCTACACCTATCATCAGCTGTCCCCTTTAGTGCACGGATCCAAGCTGTGCTATTCATGCGCTGAATTGGCGTAGGCCCGTACCGAACCCGGAACTTAGTGGTTCTTAGGCAGATGCTCTAACGACTGAGCGAAATCGGCATTTTTAAAGTTTTTAAGAATCTTTGGAGTAGTTAATTAATGGCTGAATAATAATTTGTTTTCATACCAAGAGCAGGATGTGACACAAGGTCAATTTCTTAAGCGGAGTCAAACGAGTTTGAATTCAGAGTTTTCCTTCTCCTAGACCGGTTGCCTAACCAAGGTTAAAGAGCCCAGTCTGCCCTACTATTTATCCATAGCTGTAGGGAGAGTAGGATTCATACCTTTCCCAAGGGTATTAACGCTAAGTGAAATGCAATTACCACATCCAGGATTTGAACTCGGAGCGACAGGTCTATTTCCCATGACTTTAACCCTTACACCACACGCTTCCACATATATAGATGTCATGAGTCTGACCGAGTTTCAAATGTCTGCTTCGACTACTATGTACTTAAATTGAACTATAATTTGACAAAATTTCTGCACTTAAACTAACTTTACATGAAATAAAGATAGCAGAATAATCTCTATTCCATTTCAGTTAATAATATCTCAAGAGACAGCTTATCGTTTCAATGTGTTTTGTCCAAAATCCGTAGAGTTTAACTTTTATCGTCTATAGAAAAGCTCGAAATATATTTTGTATTGGCTTTTTTTTTTTTTTTTAAAAAAAAAGAAAAATCCACACAGATTTATTGTTATTTATTTGCCTGGATGGTATTTTCGAAAATATTTTTTAAGAGTTATAATAGATAATTTCCGTAAATTACCGGTTGAAAATGTCTTTTGCCGAAGTCATGATTGCAAATAAATGAAATGTTTACATTAATTATACTAGCAAATATATTCACCCCCCCCCCCACCGGGTGCAAGTATTTAAGTTTTAATGTAATAAAATATTGTATTAAATTAGAAAGGCTAATGAAACTAAATAAGAATACAGATGAAAAGATTTGAAACAGAGGGAGTATAATAAAATATTTGAAACAGAGGGAGTATAATAAAAAATGGAACAACTGAAACTTACTCTTCCATCACTCTCGTCTTTCATTGTTATTTTTTCTAATTTAAGTATTTAGTTATAAGAGGAAGTAAAGAATAAAATGACAGTTACTTTATCTTGTTAATGGATTTCATTTAAGATTTATTGAAGAGATTTTTGCTTATATTCATTAAAATAAAACCAAACAGTTAGAAATCAATAATACTAAGCACATAACTATTAAATTCGATTTTTTAATATTAATATGCAAATTAGCCTTCCCGTTCACACTGTAAACCGCTATTTTGTTGTATATATAAATACAATTGCATGTTATCAGTATATAGACATAGTTAAAAGTATTAATAATGTAAGACAATTTTATTAATAATTCAGGTTTAGATAAAAATAAAATCATGGAGAATGTGATATCAATAACTAAGAGAATTGTGACTTGAGTCGGAATATAGTTTCGGTTACAACAGAAAAACACACAATCTCCATTATAATAAGATATATATATATATATGAATTTAACATTTTTAGAAAAACAAATGATATTAATAGTTTGCTGACAGAATCTGTTTCGACCTTTTTAATAGAGCAGTCTTCATCAAGAGCAAAATATGAAGGAAAGGCGAAAAAAATAACCGTTAGAAGGAGGGGTACAAACGAATGCTGGTTACGCATTAAAAAAAAATTCCAGCATCGAAAACCAGCGTTCGTTTGTACCCCTCCTTCTAACGGTTATTTTTTTCGCCTTTCCTTCATATTTTGCTCTTGATGAAGACTGCTCTATTAAAAAGGTCGAAA
>CM042181.1:42954010-42989010 GCA_023376005.1 Doryteuthis pealeii | reverse complement strand
ATATATACATATATGTGTGTGTGTGTGTGTGTTTGTGTGTGTGTGTTTATGCCTAAGTGCTCATATATATATATATATATATATATATATATATATAACTTCTATGTATGTGTAAGTCAGTTTGCGTATGTATATATATATACAATATATATAAGTATTCATGCTATGTGTGTGTCTATGTCATTTACACACACACACACACACACACACCACACACACACACACACAGTAGGTACTGATGGCCGAGTGGTTACAAACCTGACTGATGAATGAATTGATCAAGGTTTCAATACCGGATGGACGTAGCTTGCTAATGTCTAGCCACGCTGAAGAGACGTGATACAACGAAACACCGTATCTTTGTAAGAAACTATATATAATATATATATTATATATATACTATATATAATATATATATATGTGGTGTGTGTGTGTGTGTGTGTGTGTGTGTTGTGTGCCTGGTGTTGTAAGTGTGTGTATGTTGTATCAGTGTGTGTGTTATGAGTTTGTATATATATATATATAATTTACCAACCCTCCACATCGAGCAGGATGTGACACTTTCTTAGGGACTCGGCATGTGGTTTTTCGGGGTTTACTCTCCTGCTTTCATAGCCGTTTTGAATTATCTAATTCCATACACAATTTCTGAGCGGAGTTCAACAGGTTTGAATTCAGAGTTTTTCCTTCTCCTAGATCGTGTTGCCTAACCAATGTTAAAGCAGCCTCTACTGTTCATCATATGTAGGGAGATTAGGATTCATACCTTTCCCAAGGTATTAGCGCTAAGTGAATACAATTACCCATCCAGGATTTGAACTCGGGGCGACGAGTCCATTTCCCATGACTTTAACCATTACACCACGCCTTGCCTGAGTTGTGTTATATATATAATCTTATCTAGTTGTCAGATTTACTGAATCCTTCACTCCTCAAAACGTCGGAATGGTAAACATTCAACAGAGACACTGCGCATATAAAATATATATATATATATATATATATATATATATATATATATATATATATATATATTTACGCATGAGTGTTCACACACATAATCAACACCACACACAGTGATTTTGTTTATAGTGGTGAAGGCTTGTGTTGGACCATCCACACTTTTTGGCACAGTCGATAGGAAAGAATTGGTGCATCAAGGGTTGCCAACAAACCCAATCAACGACCGACTCAGGAATTTTGAATTCAGAGTTATCCTTCCTAGACTGTTACCTACCAGGTGAAGGGCCCAGTCTCCACTATTTAACCCAAGCTGAAGGGAGAATATATGGATTCATACCTTTCCAAGGTATTAGCGCTATGTGAATGCCAACAGATTCGTCTAGGAATTGAACTCGAATCGACGAGTCCATTTCCCACGACTCTAACCACAGCCCCCACTGCCCACGCGCCTCCATCTCTCCGTCTCTCTCTCTCTCTCTCCTCTCTCTCTCTCTCTCTCTCTCTCTCTCTCTCTGTCTATATATATATATATATGTTTGTATGAACCAGATATAAAGTC
Organism: Doryteuthis pealeii; assembly: GCA_023376005.1. Taxonomy (NCBI): domain Eukaryota; kingdom Metazoa; phylum Mollusca; class Cephalopoda; order Myopsida; family Loliginidae; genus Doryteuthis; species Doryteuthis pealeii. The sequence goes on along the minus strand of CM042181.1, from coordinate 42,987,488 downwards.
GAGTACACTTTTTGTATTATTTAGTATGTCAGAATAGAATAAATATTGTTTAAGTAGATTCTAAATATAGATATTAGATGCACAGCTTATCCAGAAAGTTTTCCTTTAATAGGATTAATTCTGAATATTCGTTAACATTAGCACAAAAATACAAAGGAATTACGTCATTGATGTATATGGTAATTTCCGCAACATATTCACATTTCATATCACAGATACGCACACACACTCACAATACACGCACTCATATACACACATACGATTCACTCTATCTCACACACACACACACACACATACATTACTATCTTCACGCACACACACACACACATACACACACACTCACACTCAACACACATACATACACTACTATCTTTTACGTACACACACACACATACACACTCACACACATACACACTCACATACACACATACAAAAATACATCTCTATCTTAACAACTACATCACACATCAACAAAACTCACCACACACACACATACACAATACACTCACACTCACACACATAACACACATTCACATACACACATACATTCACTCTATCTCACACGTACAAACACACACACAAACTCAACACACACACTCACACCATACACACATACACTTCACACACACACACATACACACACTCACATACATACTTACATTCCAACTCTATCCCACACTTCACATACACACACTACACTACTCCACTCACATACACATTACACAACTCACATACAACACATACATTTACTCTATCACACGTATATTACACACACACACACACTCACTCACAACACTACACTACCACATAACACATACATTCACTCTATTCACACGTGACACACATCACTAAATCACTCTCGTAGACCGCAATTGACTACCCTCCTCTATTCCGCGACTTCCTAACTCCCATATGAGAATGACCACGTTGAAGCAAAGAACTCAATCCAACGTCCTGAAGAAGGTCTAACAGACGAAACGTTACGACTCGAATTCACCTACAATAAAATCTTTTTGTACAACATCACGTGTTTGTCTACCTTTCTACACACACACACACACACATATATATATATATATAATATATATATATATATGTATGAACAAAAAGAATAAGACAAATCAGGAATATTTTTTATATATGTTATTTATTCCTCAACTAGTTTCGACATTAGGTCATCGTCAGGAGAAAATTTTTATTTGAAGAAATTGTTTATGGATTTTTTGAAAGGGAGCATTATAGAAGAACTATAAAAATTAAGTGTTTTTGAGGGTTTGAATTATTAAAATCGGGTAGAAGAGTGTGTTAGTAGTAGAAAGTCCCATTGTGTTCCTAAGATATATATATATATATATATATATATATATATATATATATATATAAATATGAAGAGAAATGGAAGTGAATCCGACGGTAAGTAGTATAGTGAGAAATTTGAAAAAAAAACACAGGTTTAAATAAGTTGAATGGTAAGTTTATTAGCCGACGCTAATATTCACACACACACCCCCACGTGCGTGCGCGCAGACATACCACACACACACATACACACGCACACAAATTAACAACACATACACACTCTTTTCACTCCTCACCCCTGCTCTTTCGTCCGCTCTCGCCTCCAATCGTACAGTACNAAGATGTAAAACCTTTCCAATGCCTTCTTATAGTAAAACTTCAATACATTCTTATATAAAACCTTTCCATGCATTCTTATAGTAAAACCATTTCCAATGCATTCTTATAGTTAAAACCCTTTCCAATGCATTTTATAGTAAACCCTTTCAATACATTCTATAGTAAAACCCTTTCCATGCATCTTATAGTAAACCTTTCCAATACATTCTTTATAGTAAACCCTTTTCCAATGCATTCTTATAGTAAAACCCTTTCCAATACCATTCTATAGTAAAAACCCTTTCCAATGCTTCTTATTAGTAAACCATTTCCAATGCATTCTTATATAAAACCTTTCCAATACATTCTTATAGTAAAACCCTTTGCAATGCATTCTTATAGTAAACCCTTTCCAATGCATTCTTATAAGTAAAACCCTTTCCAATAACATTCTTATATACTTTCCAATACATTCTTATAGTAAACCCTTTCCAATGCATTCTATAGTAAAAACCCTTTCCATACATTCTTATGAGAAAACCCTTTCCAATGCATTCTTATAGTAAAACTTTCCAATACATTCTTATAGTTTAAACCCCTTTCCCATTGCATTCTATAGTAAAACCCTAATCAATACATTCTTATAGTAAAACCCTTTCAATACATTCTTATAGTAACCCTTTCCATACCATCTTATAGTAAACCTTTCCATTAATCTTATAGTAAACCCTTTCCATGCATCTTATAGTAAACCCTTTCAATGATTCTTATAGTAAACCCTTTCCAATGCATTCTTATTTGTAAAACCCTTTCCAATTACATTCTTATAGTAAAACCCTTTTCCAATACATCTTATAGTAAAACCTTCAATACATCTTATAGTAACCCTTTCCAATGCATTTTATAGTCAAACCCTTTCCAATACATTTCTTATAGTAACCTTTCCAATGCATTCTTATAGTAACCCTTTCCAATACATTCTTTAGTAAAAACCCCTTTTCAATACATTCTTATAGTAAAACCCTTTCCAATGCATTCTTATAGTAAAACCTTTCCAATGCATTCTTAAGTAAACCCTTTCCAATACATTCTTATAGTAAACCCTTTCCAATGCATTCTATAGGTAAACCCTTTCCAAACTCTTTATAGTTAAACCCTTTCCAATGCATTCTTATAGTAAAACCCTTTCCATGATTCTTATAGTAAAACCCTTCCAATACATTTATAGGTAAAAACCTTCCAAATACATTCTTATAGTAAAACCTTTCCAATACCTTCTTATAGTAAAACCCTTCCAATGCATTCTTTAGTAAAAACCCTTTCATGCTTTCTTATAGTAAAACCCTTTCAATAACATTCTTATAGTAAACCCTTTCCAATACTTCTTATAGTCAAAACCCTTTCCAATACATTTTATAGTAAAACCCTTTCCCAATGCATTCTTATAGTAAAACCCTTTCAATACATTCTTATAGTAAAAACCCTCCAATACATTCTTATAGTAAAACCCTTTCCAATCTTTTAAGTAAAACCCTTTCCAATGCATTCTTATAGTTAAAAACCCTTTCAATACTTCTTATAGTTAAAACCCTTTCCAATGCATTCTTATAGTTAAACCCTTCCAATACCTTCTATAGTAAAACCCTTTCCAATGCATTTCTATTAGTAAACCCTTTCCAATGCATTCTTTATAAATAGTAAAAACCCTTTTCAATACATTCTTATAGTAAAACCTTTCCCAAATGCATTCTTTTATAGTAAAACCCTTTCCAATACATTCTTTATAAGTAAAACCCCTTTCCAATGCATTCTTATATGTAAAACCCTTTCCCAATGCATTCTTATAAGTAAAACCTCCAATGCTTCAGCCTTTCAATGCATTCCTTAATAAGTATAAACCCTTTCCAAACATTCTTCTAATAGATAAAACCCCCTTTCTCTAATGCATGTCTTAAGTAAAACCCTTTCCCAATACATTTCTTAATAGTAAACCTTTCCCAATGGCATTCTTATAGTAAAACCCTTTCCAATACACTTCTTATAGTAAACCCTTTCCAATAACTTCTTATATGTAAACCCTTTCAATCTCTTTAACTCACATTCTTATAGTAAAACCCTTTCCAATAACATTCTTATAAGTAAAACCTTCCAATGCATTCTTATAGTAAAACCCTTTCCAATACATTCTTATAGTAAAACCCTTTTCCAATGACATTCTTATAGTAAACCCTTTCCAATGACATTCTTATAGTAAAACCCTTCCAATACATTTCTTATAGTAAAACCCTTTACCAATGAATTCTTATAGTAAAACCTTTCCAATCATTCTTATAGTAAAACCCTTTCCAATGCATTCTTATAGTAAAACCCTTTCCAATACATTCTTATAAACCTTTCCAAGCATTCTTATAGTAAAACCCTTTCCAATGCATTCTTATAGTAAAACCCTTTCCAATCATTCTTATAGTAAAACCCTTTCAATACATTTCTTATATAAACACCTTTCCAATGCATTCTTATAGTAAAAACTTTAAACCTTTCCAACTCATTCTTATAGTAAAACCCTTTCCAATGCATTCTTATAGTAAAACCCTTTCCAATGCATTCTTATAGTAAAACCCTTTCCAATGCATTCTTATAGTAAAACCCTTTCCAATACATTCTTATAGTAAAACCCTTTCCAATCATTCTTAAGTAACCATTTCCAAGCATTCTTATAGTAAAACCCTTTCCAATGCATTCTTATAGTAAAACCCTTTCCATACATTCTTATAAGATAGTAAAAACCCTTTTCCAATACATTCTTATAGTAAACCCTTTCCAATACATTCTTATCAGTTTAAAACCCTTTCCAATGCATTCTTTATAGTAAAACCCTTTCCAATAGCATTCTTATAGTTAAAACCCTTTCCCAATGCATTCTTATAGTAAAACCCTTTCCATACATTCCTATAGTAAAACCCTTTCCAATGCATTCTTATTAGTAAAACCCTTTCCAATGCATTCTATAGTAAAAACCCTTTCCAATACATTCTTTAGATAAAACCCTTTCAATGATTCTATAGTAAAATCCTTTCCAAATGCATTCTTATAGTAAAACCCTTTCAATGCATTCTTTAGTAAAAACCCTTTCCAATACATTCTTATAGTAAAACCTTTCCAATCATCTTATAGTTAAAACCCTTTCCAATCATTCTTATAGTTAAAACCCTTTCCAATGCATCTTATAGTTAAAACCCTTTCCAATACATTCTATAGTAAAACCCTTTCCAATGCATTCTTATAGTAAACCCTTTCCAATACATTCTTATAGTAAAACCCTTTTCCAATACTTCTTATAGTAAAACCCTTTACAATGCATTTCTTATAGTTAAAACCACTTTACAATACTTCTTATAGTTAACCCTTTTCCAATTACATTTCTTATGGTAAAAACCTTTCCATGCATTCTTATAGTTAAACACACCTTTCACAATGCATCTTATTAGTAAAAACCCTTTCCAATACATTCTGTATATGGTAAACCTTTCCAATGCATTCTTATAGTAAAACCCTTCCAATGCATTCTTATAGTTAAACCCTTTCCAATACATTCTTATAGTAAACCTTCAAACTTTATAAAACCTTTTCCAACATTCTTATAGGTAAACCTTTCCAATATTCTTATAGAACCTTTCCAATACATCCTTATAGTCAAAACCCTTTCAATGCATCTTATAGTAAAACCCTTCAACAACTGCCATTCTTATTGTAAAAACCCTTTCCAATGAACAAATCTTATATCAAACCCTTTCCATTTTCACCATTCTAATATCGTATGGTAAACCACAATGCAAACTTTTGATAAGTGGAAAACCCTTATTCAATAACATTCTTATCATATATAACTTTCCAATTACAATACTATCATATCAGCTAAAAACCCTTTCAATCACTTCTTATAGTAAAACCTCCTATTCCAATCATTCGATCTATAATAAACCCATTCTCACATCGATTCTATTCAGTAACACCTATCCGAATTGAATACCTTACATAAAAACCCCCCAATACCCCCCCCCCCACCACCACAGTGCTTTCAGATGTTCATTCATTATGTAAAAACCATTTCCAATGCAATTTCTTATTATAAACCTTTCAATTCATATTATATCTAACAACTTCATAACATCTTATATAAAACCTTTTCCAATACCATCTTATAAGTAAGGGAACCTTTCAATACTTCTTAAGTAAAACCCTTAATGCATTCAGTAAAACCTATTCCAATACATTTTAAGTAAAACCTGTTCCATCATTCTTATCAGTAAAACCCTCACATCATTTTATAGTAAAACCCTTTTCAATGACCATTCATTATCAGTACAATCTTTCCAATACATTCTATAGAGTACAAACCACAAATCTTTACCAATGAACCCTTTATAATCGTTAAATAGTAGAAACCCTATTCCAATCCATTTTAATAAAACTTTGAACCAAAACATTCTTAATGTAATAACTTTCTCTTCAAACCATAACATATCGTAATCGGGAAACCTTCCAAAATTTGAACAAACCCTTATTCAATCCACCGGGTAGATGTTCTCATTTCATTAACCATAAATATCGTAATTGGGAACCTTCACAAAACTTTGAACCAAACCCTTTTTCTAATCCACCGGGTGTAGACTGTTCTCATTTCATTTCCATAATATAGTAATGGAACCTTCACAAAACTTTGAACCAAACCCTTATTCAATCCACCCGAGAATGTTTCATTTCATTAACCATAATATATCTAATGGGAACCTTCACAAAACTTTGAACCAAAACCCTTATTTAATCCACCGGGTAGAATGTTCTCATTTCATTTAAACATAACATATCGTAATCGGAACCTCACAAAACTTTGAACAAACCCTTTATTTCAATCCACCGGGGTAGACTGTTCTCATTTCAATAACCATAAATATTGTAATGGGGAACCTTCACAAAACTTTGAACAAACCCTTTATTCAATCCACCGGGTAGACTGTTCTCATTTCATTTCCATAAAATATCGTAATTGGGAACCTTCACAAAACTTTTGAACCAAACCCTTTATTCAATCCACCGGGGTAGACTGCTCATTTCATTTCCATAAAATATCGTAATTGGGAACCTTTCACAAAACTTTGAACCAAACCCTTTATTCAATCCACGGGTAGAATGTTTCTCATTTCATTAACCATAACATATTGTAATCGGGAACCATCACAAAACTTTGAACCAACCCTTTATTCAATCCACGGGGTAGAATGTTCTCATTTCATTAACCTAATATATCGTATATTGGGAACCTTCACAAAACTTTGAACCAAACCCTTTATTTAATCCACGCGGGTAGACTGTTCTCATTATTAACCATAAATATCGTAATTGGGAACCTTCACAAAACTTTGACCAAACCTTTATTCAATCACCGGGGTAGACTGTTCTCATTTCATTTCCATAATATATTAATTGGAAACTTCACAAAACTTTGAACCAAACACTTTATTCAATCCACGGGTAGAATGTTCTCATTTATTAACCATAATATATCGTAAATTGGAACCTTCACAAAACTTTGAACCAAACCCTTTATTTTAATCACGGCGGTAGAATGTTCTCAATTCATTAACCATAATATCGTAATTGGGAACCTTCACAAAACTTTGAACAAACCCTTTATTTAATCCACCGGGGTAGACTGTTCTCATTTCATTAACCATACATATTTAATTCTAACAACTTCACAAAAACTTTGAACCAAACCCTTTATTCAATCCACCGGTAGACTGTTCTCATTTCATTAACCATAAATATCGTAATTGGGAACCTTCACAAAACTTTGAACCAAACCCTTTATTCAATCCACCGTTGTAGACTGTTCTCATTTCATTTGCCATAAAATATCGTAATTTGGAACCTTTCACAAAACTTTGAAACAAACCCTTTATTCAATCCACGGGTAGACTTGTTCTCATTCATTTCCATAAAATATCGTAATTGGGAACCTCACAAAACTTTGAACAAACCCTTTATTCAATCCACGAGGTAGAATGTTCTCATTCATTAACCATAACAAATCGTAATTGGAACCTCACAAAACTTTGACCAAACCCTTTATTCAATCACCGGGTAGACTGTTTTCATTTCATTTCCATTAAACATCGTAATCGGGAACCTTCACAAAACTTTGAACCAAACCCTTTATTCAACCACCGGGTAGACTGTTCTTCATTTCATTAACCATAACATATGTAATCGGGAACCTCACAAAACTTTGAACCAAACCTTTATTTCAATCCACGGGGTAGACTGTTTCATTTCATTAACATAAATATCGTAATCGGGAACCTCACAAAACATTTGAACCAAACCCCTTATTCAATCCACCGGGGTAGAAGTTCTCATTTATAACCATAACATATGTAATTGGGAACCTTCACAAACTTTGAACCAAACCCTTTATCAATCACCGGGGTAGATGTCTCATTTCATTAACCATAACATATCATAATCGGGAACTATCACAAAACTTTGAACCAAACCATTTATTCAATCCACGGGTAGGACTGTTCTCATTTCATTTAACCATAACATATCGTAATCGGTACCATCACAAAACCTTGAACCAAACCCTTTATTCAATCCACCATGGGTAGACTGTTCTCATTTCATTAACAACATATAGTAATTGGGAACCTTCAAAAACTTTGAACCAAACCTTTTTTTAATTCAATCCACCGGGTAGAATGTTCTCATTTCATTAACCATAAAATATCGTAATTGGAACCTTCACAAAACTTTGAACCAAACCCTTTATTCAATCCACCGGGGTAGACTGTTCTCATTTCATTAACCATAACATATGGTAATCGGAACCATCACAAAACTTTGAACCAAACCCTTTATTCAATCCACCGAGGTAGTCTGTTCTCATTTCATTAACCATAACATATCGTAATCAGGAACCGTCACAAAAATTTGAACCAAACCATTTATTCAATCCAACGGGGTAGACTGTTCTCATTTCATTAACCATAACATATCGTAATCGGTTACCATCACAAAACTTTGAACCAAACCCTTTATTCAATCCACCAGTGTAGACTGTTCTCATTTCATTAACCATAACATATAGTAATTGGGAACCTTCACAAAACTTTGAACCAAACCATTTATTCAATCCAACGGGGTAGACTGTTCTCATTTCATTAACCATAATATATCATAATTGGGAACCATCACAAATCTTTGAACCAAACCCTTTATTCAATCCACCTTGGTAGAATGTTCTCATTTCATTAACCATAACATATCGTAATTGGGAACCTTCACAAAACTTTGAAACAAACCCTTTATTCAATCCACTGTTGTAGACTGTTCTCATTTCATTTGCCATAAATATCGTAATTGGGAACTATCACAAAACTTTGAACCAAACCATTTATTCAATCCACCGGGTAGACTGTTTCATTTCATTAACCATAACATATCGTAATCAGGAACCATCACAAAACTTTGAACCAAACCCCTTATTCAATCCACCGGGGTAAATGTTCTCATTTCATTAACCATTACATATCGTAATCGGGAACCTTCACAAAACTTTGAACCAAACCCCTTATTCAATCCACCGGGGTAGAATGTTCTCATTTCATTAACCATAACATATCGTAATCGGGAACCTTCACAAAACTTTGAACCAAACCCTTTATTTAATCCACCGGGGTAGACTGTTTTCATTTCATTAACCATAACATATCGTAATCGGGAACCTTCACAAAACTTTGAACCAAACCCTTTATTCAATCCACCGGGGTAGAATGTTCTCATTTCATTAACCATAACATATCTAATCGGGAACCATCACAAAACTTTGAACCAAACCATTTATTCAATCCAGCGGGTAGACTGTTCTCATTTCATTAACCATAATTTATCGTAATCGGGAACCTTCACAAAACTTTGAACCAAACCCTTTATTCAATCCAGCGGGGTAGACTGTTCTCATTTCATTAACATAATTTATCGTAATTGGGAACCTTCACAAAACTTTGAACCAAACCCTTTATTCAATCCACCGGGGTAGACTGTTCTCATTTCATTAACCATAATTTATCGTAATTGGGAACCTTACAAAACTTTGAACCAAACCCTTTATTCAATCCACCGGGGTAGACTGTTTTCATTTCATTAACCATAACATATCGTAATCGGAACCATCACAAAACTTTGAACCAAACCCTTATTCAATCCACCGGGGTAGAATGTTCTCATTTCATTTGCCATAAATATCGTAATTGGGAACCTTCACAAAACTTTGAACCAAACCCTTTATTCAATCCACCGTCGTAGAATGTTCTCATTTCATTAACCATAATATATCATAATTGGGAACCTTCACAAAACTTTGAACCAAACCCTTTATTTAATCCACCGGCGTAGAATGTTCTCATTTCATTAAACATAACATATGGTAATCGTGAACCATCACAAAACTTTGAACCAAACCCTTTATTCAATCCACCGGGGTAGACTGTTCTCATTTCATTAACCATAACATATTGTAATTGGGAACCTTCACAAAACTTTGAACAAACCCTTTATTCAATCCACCGGGGTAGACTGTTTTCATTTCATTAACCATAACATATCGTAATCAGGAACCATCACAAAACTTTGAACCAAACCCTTATTCAATCCACCGGGTAGAATGTTCTCATTTCATTAACCATACATATCGTAATCGGGAACCTTCACAAAACTTTGAACAAAACCCTTATTCAATCCACCGGGGTAGAATGTTCTCATTTCATTAACCATAACATATCGTAATCGGGAACCTTCACAAAACTTTGAACAAACCCTTTATTTAATCCACCGGGGTAGACTGTTTTCATTTCATTAACCATAACATATCGTAATCGGGAACCATCACAAAACTTTGAACCAAACCCTTTATTCAATCCACCGGGGTAGAATGTTCTCATTTCATTAACCATAACATATCGTAATCGGGAACTATCACAAAACTTTGAACCAAACCATTTATTCAATCCACGGGGTAGACTGTTCTCATTTCATTAACCATAATTTATCGTAATCGGGAACCTTCACAAAACTTTGAACCAAACCCTTTATTCAATCCAGGGGTAGACTGTTCTCATTTCATTAACATAATTTATCGTAATTGGGAACCTTCACAAAACTTTGAACCAAACCCTTTATTCAATCCACCGGGGTAGACTGTTCTCATTTCATTAACCATAATTTATCGTAATTGGGAACCTTTACAAAACTTTGAACCAAACCCTTTATTCAATCCACCAGGGTAGACTGATCTCATTTCATTAACCATAACATATCATAATTGGGAACCATCACAAAACTTTGAACCAAACCCTTTATTCAATCCAGCGGGGTAGACTGTTCTCATTTCATTAACCATAATTTATCGCAATTGGGAACCTTCACAAAACTTTGAACCAAACCCTTTATTCAATCCACCGGGGTAGACTGTTCTCATTTCATTAACCATAATTTATCGTAATTGGGAACCTTCACAAAACCTTGAACCAAACCCTTATTCAATCCAGCGGGTAGACTGTTCTCATTTCATTAACCATAATTTATCGCAATTGGGAACCTTCACAAAACTTTGAAACAAACCCTTTATTCAATCCAACCGGGTAGACTGTTCTCATTTCATTAACCATAATTTATCGCAATTGGGAACCTTCACAAAACTTTGAACCAAACCCTTTATTCAATCCACCGGGGTAGACTGTTCTCATTTCATTAACCATAATTTATCGCAATTGGGAACCTTCACAAAACTTTGAACCAAACCCTTTATTCAATCCAGCCGGGTAGACTGTTCTCATTTCATTAACCATAATTTATCGCAATTGGGAACCTTCACAAAACTTTGAACCAAACCCTTTATTCAATCCAGCCGGGTAGACTGTTCTCATTTCATTAACCATAATTTATCGTAATTGGGAACCTCCTCAAAACTTTGAACCAAACCCTTTACTCAATCCACCGGGGTAGACTGTTCTCATTTCATTAACCATAACATATCGTAATTGGGAACCTTCCCAAAACTTTGAACGAAACCCTTTATTCAATCCACCAGTTTAGACTGTTCTCATTTCATTAACCATAACATATCGTAATCAGGAACCTTCACAAAACTTTGAACCAAACCCTGTATTCAATCCACCGGCTGACTGTTCTCATTTCATTAACCATAACATATCATAATTGGGAACCTTCACTAAACTTTGAACCAAACCCTTTATTCAATCGACTGGGGTAGACTATTCTCATTTCGTTAACCATGATAAACCCTTTCTTCAATTTGCTACTCAACATGTTTTTTAGCACTTTTTCTCTAAGTTCATTAAACCCCTGACCCACCGAAGCTTGAAATGTAGAGATGATTTATTTTTAAATTATTTTATTTTTTGTTAAAAATCAGAGTCAGTTTTTGTCTTTTTATTAATCTTATTTTGATTCTTTTGTGGGTGGACTCAAAAACATTCTCATTTCATTTTACATTTGTCTTTCATCTTTTTTATTATCACTTTGACTTCTCATTAATTTTCACCTTCTCATTAATTTACAAAAAGTAAAATTTATTATGAATTTTATTTATTTATTCAGATTCTATAAAATAAAACATTTACAATTTCAGAACATCAAGAGACTTAATCAAAAATGTTTCATACAAAGAAAAGCCAAGAAGTCATTGCTTACATCTGAATACCCCCAGGAATTGTTGGTGCATTTGGGATGGTTCATAACTATTACAAATGCAGACTATGCAGATGATTCAATGCTTCTCATAAATACACTTACCCAAGACGATTATCTGCGGCAAAGCATTGAGAAAGAGGAATTGGTCTCCCTGTGAAATAAGATAAAACACATTCCGTGTGTTTTAAACAAGATAGTAGAATTGCATCATTAAATACCAAATTTCACATACCTTGGTAGCAATATCACATCTACTGAAAGTAATATCGACATACGCATAGAAAAAAACATGGTCTGCTATTAGAAGAAGAAGAAGAAGAGAAGAAGAAGTAGAAGAAGAAGAAGAAGACACTAATCCACTAATAGTTACTATCAGAGAGAGAGAGAGAGAGAGAGACAGACAGACAGACAGACAGAGACAGAGACAGAGTGAGTGGGGAGGGAGAGATGATAATTGAGCTGACAGAAGTGTTCTGGAGAACTGAGATATTGTTACTCAGACTCCAATGAAAGACCATCTACTAACACTGGTGTACTGTACCAGAAATTACGTCACTGCTTACATCACAATACTTCCAGGAATTGTTGGTGCACTTGAGACGGTTCTAAATTGCTGAGAAAAACGTCTAGAGGAAATGGAAATCAAAGGAAGAGACCGTACAGACAACTGGAGAATTGAGGAGACTTGTTGTCACTTAGACGCTAGTGAAAGACCATCAACTAATGCTGGTGTGGAAAACTCACTTATAATAATAATAATAATAATAATATAATAATAATAATAATAATCTTCTATCTATTAATAATGGAGATTCGCTTCCGGTTTTTGTCTGGTGTGAAAAAGTCAAAAGGAATAATAATAATAATAATAATAATATAATAATAATAATAATAATAATAATAATCAGGAAACTATAAAATCACTTGATGAAAATGAAAGTTACAAATACTTAGGAATTTTAGAGGCAGACAATATCATGCAAGCAGAAATGAAAGGAAAAGTTAAAAAGAATATCTCAGGAGAACTAGAAAACTTCTAGAAACCAAACTTAACAGCAGAAATCTGATCAAAGGAATTAATACCTGGGCTGTCCCCATTATAAGATACTTAGGACCATTCTTAAAATGAACAAAAGAAGAACTCAGACAGATAGACCACGGGACGAGAAAATTAATGACCATGCACAAAACTCTCCACCCTAGAGATGATAGAGATAGAGGTATGCGTAGAAACCACAATCCAACAACTTGAAGATTACACAAGGAAGAGCAAAAACAAACTACTTATGGCGGCCAACAATAGTAGAAACGGCAGATGGACAAACAGAAAAACGACAAAGACTAGAAAACAAAAATGGGAAGAAAAACAATTATATGGACGCTTCAAACGACAAATAGAAGAGGTTGCACATGAAAAGACTTGGACATGGTTAAGAAAGGGAAACCTCAAAAGAGAAACAGAACCACTTATAATTGCTGCACAAAATAATGCCATAAGGACAAATTACATCAAAGCGAAAATTGATAAGACCCAACAGAATAGTAAATGTAGACTTTGCGGTAATAGAGATGAGACTGTTAACCATATACTCTGCGAATGTAGCAAACTAGCACAATGAGAATACAAAACTAGACACGACTGGGTTGGGAAGGTGATCCACTGGGAATTATGCAAAAAATTAAATTTTGACCACACAACAAAATGGTATATGCATAAACCAGAATCTGTTCTTGAGAACTAAACGCATAAAATTCTCTGGGACTTTGAAATTAAAACGGATCCCCTTATCCCAGCAAGAAGGCCAGATCTAGTGTTGATAAACAAAAAAGAAGGAACTTGTCAACTGGTGGATTTTGCAGTTCCAGCAGATCACAGGGTGAAGCTAAAGGAAAATGAAAAAATGGACAAATATCTGGACCTTGCTAGAGAACTGAAAAAGTTATGGAATATGAAAGTGAAAGTGATACCAATTGTAGTTGGTGCACTTGGAACAGTCCCAAAAGGATTAGAAAAGGGTTTGGAAAGTTTGGAAATCAGAGGAAGGATTGAAACCATTCAGAACACTCACTGTTGCAATCTGCCAGAATACTCAGAAGAGTCCTGGAGACCTGAGGAGACTTGCTGTCACTCAGACTCCAGTGAAAGACCATCAGCTAATGCTGATGTGAAAACTGAAAAGGAGTAAATAATAATAATAATAATAATAATAATAATAATAATAATAATAATAATAATAAGAAGAAGAAGAAGAAGAAGAAGAAGAAGAAGAAGAAGAAGAAGGATTTTTTCTTCTTTCTCCTTTCTGGAAAATTATAACCTTTACCCAATTATTTTCAAAAACTCTATCGATTGGTCACATGAGAGTTTGATCTGTGAGAATCGACAAAGATGAAAATGATTATTAGCAAAAAAGTCAGAAAACATGAAAGAGAAAATACCACATTTCGAAAAAAAATATCTAATCGCGATGGTTGGCAGAAAGAAAAAGGCGTAGCGGTGGCGAGTGCATTCTGAAAAAATAAAAAATTACGCAGAATCGCACAACACACACACACACACACATACACACACACAAACACACACACACACACACACACACACACACACACACACATACACACACACACACACACACACACACATATATATATATATATATATGCATAGAAATACATACACAAAGACACATATATACACATACAGACAAGTATTCAGCAATTAAAAAAATGAATTAATCAATGAATCAGATGCAATCAGGCGCACATACACTGGCACATATGCATACGTAGGCACACACACACACACACACACACACACACGCCCTGTCGTCTGGGGCGTTAGAATGCACCGACTGCACCTCTGCAGAGGGGTAAGACTCCCCCAATGGGGCCACCTATTGGTCGTTGGTGGCGACCCGTGATGCTTAAGGATAGAGCCCAGGTGGATAAGCAGTTCATGACATGCAATACTTCACTTTGGCCCTATCTTGGGCTAGACGGGCGGTCGGAGAGGCCCCCTCCGATCAATCGGCCGGTCACGTCAAGCCCTAGCACCTATATGACTTTCCCAACCCTATTGCCCTTATGGCAAGCCCTAACCCCTTTTTATCATATGGGTGCTAGAAGGCGGTGGCTGCGGGTCTACATGTCCTGGGAATGACGTTAAACTCTATCTGATGGTGAGGTTCCAGATTTGGAGGTTTGGGGAATGTGGAGCACCCCTTCATCATCATTGCTCCCTGGTCCACTCTGACCCGGAGTGGTAGTACCTGTTAGGGTCCCATCTATGGGTTATATAGAAAAATGTATTTATAAAAAAATTGTATTATCCATTAAGAATTGATTTATTTCAAAACTTTATCGGCATTAAATGACCCACTGAGGTTGATATGCCGTAAAACAAAACAAACCAAACACACACACACATATATATATATGCATAGATATGCACAGAAAAAGCCACTCATATCCACGCACTTATAAGCAGACAATATATGTATATATATATATATATATATATATATATATATATATATAATGAGTCAGACGAACCTACTAAAAGTTTCGCTTAATGCTCTTCAGGGCTAAGATCTGACTAAAGAGACAAGGAGCAAACGATTTAAATATACTACTTACCACCGTGATTCAAATAAATCACATCAATTTGCATAAACTAAAATGACTAAGAATCGTTGGAAGGCAAACAAACTCCGACAAAGGTTGAGGGAGAAATCATTTTATAACAGCACAAGAATTAACAGGGTACATAATACAAAGGTAGAGATAATGACCCATTCATGAATGGTAAAATACAATAAGATATTTAGGTATCAAAGAGATACCTAAATATACATAAAAACGTAGTTACGGATACATGACTAAAGGATAGTCATATATCGTATGAGAGACTTACTAGCAGTGAGTGGCCAGTAAGCCACAACGAGAAAGGGGGTCTCATAAGACTACCTCATGGTGTCTCGTAGGTCGGCAGGCAAAGAGAGAGAAGTTCAAATCAGCCGCTTAAATAGACCAGGCCCCTAGCGGGAACCAGCGACACAATACGGGCAGACATCTCTCCAGGCAAATACGAAAATAACCCCACATGAACAATAGTAAAACAACAAACTAAGAACATTATTAAAAGAATATTTTATTATATCTTCTTATTATAATGGAGATTGTGTGTTTTTCTGTCTGTAACCGAAACTATATTACTACTCAAGTCACAATTCCCTTTGTTATTGACATCACAATATCAATGATTTTATTTTTATTTAAATCTTATCTCAATTATTAATAAAATTGTTTTACATTATTAATGCTGTTGACCATATCCACATGTTAATAACATGCAATTATATTTATATATACAACAAAATAGCAGTTTACAGTGTGAACGAGAAGGCTAATTTGCATATTGATATTTAAAATGTGATTTTAATAAATATAAATTTTAATGAATATAAGCAAAAATCTCTTCAATAAATCTTAAAAGAAATCCATTAATAAGAAGAAATAACTGTCATTTTATTCTTTACTTCCTCTTTTAACTAAATACTTAAATCAGAAAAAATAACAATGAAAGACGAGAGTGATGGAAGTGTAAGTTTCAGTTGTTCTATTTTTCGATTATACCCCCTGCTTCAAATCTTTTTATCTGCATTCTTATTTAGTTTCATTAGCCTTTCTAATTTAATACAATATTTTATTACATTAAAACTTAAATACTTGCACCCGGAGGTGCATATATTTGCTAGTATATTTAATTTTTTAAAAATTATTTTTTATTTTATTATTATTATTTCATATTTTTATTTTATTTTTAAGCAAATTTGAAACTACTATTAAATAAATAATAATAATTCTAATAAATACCTACAATAAACTAAGAAGCCATATCTATTAACATTCTCTAAGGAGACATGTTTTTTTATAAATACAACTGATCTTTTATTTAGAAGTTCTCTATTATTAGAAAAGGTGACTGTTGCCATTTTCTCACCGCGAGGATTTACCAACAAGTTTGGTATATTATAATACTAGCAAATATATGACCCTCCGGGTGCAAGTATTTAAGTTTTAATATAATAAAATATCATGTCAAATTAGAAAGGCTAATGAAACTGAATAAGAATACAGATAAAAAGATTTGAAACAGAGGGAGTATAATAAAAGATTTGAAACAG
The DNA here is from genome assembly GCA_023376005.1 of Doryteuthis pealeii. NCBI lineage: Eukaryota > Metazoa > Mollusca > Cephalopoda > Myopsida > Loliginidae > Doryteuthis > Doryteuthis pealeii. Next base: position 42,969,912 of record CM042181.1, on the reverse strand, counting down.
AGGGAGTATAATAAAAAATGGAACAACTGAAACTTACTCTTCCATCACTCTCGTCTTTCATTGTTATTTTTCTGATTTAAGTATTTAGTTAAAATAGGAAGTAAAGAATAAAATTACAGTTATTTTTTCTTGTTAATGGATTTCATTTAAGATTCATTGAAGAGATTTTTACTTATATTCATTAAAATAAAACCAAACAGTTAGAAATCAATAATACTAAGCACATATTTATTAAATTCGATTTTTTAATATTAATATGCAAATTAGCCTTCCCATACACACTGTAAACCGCTATTTTGTTGTATATATAAATATAATTGCATGTTGTCAGTATGTAGACATAGTTAACAGTATTAATAATGTAAGACAATTTTATTAATAATTGAGGTTTAGATAAAAATAAAATCACTGAGAATGTGATGTCAATAACTAAGAGAATTGTGACTTGAGTAGGAATATAGTTTCGGTTACAGACAGAAAAACACACAATCTCCATTATGATAAGATATATATATATATATATCTGTCCTATGGAATTTTCTGTCATATGGAAATCTGATCTCACTGACAAGCTAAAGCGACATCTCTTCCAGGCTGTAGTCATATCAGTACTGCTGTATAATTGCACCACCTGGACCCTAATGAGGCGCCTCGAGAATAAGCTAGATGGGAGCTGCACAAGAATGCTGCGAGCAGTATTGAAACAGCACCCCACAAGGGAGTAGCTGTATGGTCACCTGCCTCCTATCTCACAGACCATCCGAGTGAGACGGACTAGGCATGCAGGGCACTGCTGGAGAAGCAAGGACGAACTCATAAGCGATGTTCTCCTGTGGAAGCCAACACACGGACATGCCAGTGTGGGCCGCCCAGCAAGGACCTACATTGACCAGCTATGTAAAGATGCTGGCCGCAGAGAGGAAGAACTCCCTGGGGCGATGAATGATAGGGAAGGTTGGCGAGAGATTGTCATGGATATCCGTGCTGCCTGCGCGACTTGATGATGATGATGATATATATATATATATATATATATATATATATATATATATTTCAAATAAGTTCAAATCCTGGACGTGGTAATTGCATTTCATTTAGCGCTAATATCCTTGGGAAAGGTATCTATGGATAAATAGTAGGGCAGACTGGGCTCTTTAACCTTGTTATCTAGGAGAAGGAAAACTCTGATTCAAACCTGTTAAACTCCACTTAAGAAATTGACCTTGTGTCGCATCTGCTCGTGCGGAGGGGTTGGTAAAATATATATATATATATATGTGTGTGTGTGTGTGTGTGTCTGTGTCTGTGTGTCAGTTTAGCTCAGTCGGTAGAGCGTTCGGCTAGGGATCACAAGGTTCCTGGTTCGAAACCAGCCCTCGCCAACTCAGCGTACGAGTTGCACGGGGAACTCTTCGGTCAAGTGAGGAGCTGATCGTAGGTGTGGCGCCCCACCCCAAATAATCTCATTGGTTTAGTGCTAGGGAAAAGGGGAAATACTCCGGTGACTTTACGACAAGTTGCTTGATTGATGTGATTATGTCTGGCGAAAATTGGCTGATGTATTTGCCATAACTTATTTCCCGAGTACTTTCGGCCCTATTGTGGGCCATCTTCAGGGGTAGTGCAAGAACAATACAATAATGGGTTGTTCCATTACGCTTGTGTTCTATTTATATAGGTACTCGGGAAATAATTTATGCAAATACATCAGCCAATTTTCGCCAGATATATTCACATCAATCCTCCAGCATGAAAGGACATGGAACAAGATTTGCAGACAGAAAATGGCTGCACAGTTCAACAATATATATATATATATATATATATGCTCTCAAAACCCGTAGAGCTCTCTAGGTGCGATTTTAATTGACTTTCACCGCCAGCATAAAACAATGATCGTCTGTTGTTTACAGATTTAAACTCTTTGGTGATGGTAAAATATATACACAGATGTATGTATTTATCAACTAAAACACCGCTTCTTAATAATGGCCGAGAGGTTAACGAATGGGGCTGATGAAAAGTCAGTCGGGTTTCACTCCTGGTCAGAGTTAGTTGCTGTGTCTAGCCCCACAGATGAGACGTGAATCGTCGAAACACGCCTTCTGTGGATGACTTCATATATACATATATATATATATATATATATATATTATATATGTGTGTGTGTGTGTGTGGTGTGTGTGTGTGTGCATAGAAATACACATACAATCACATATATGGAGGCACAGAAAAGCTTCAAAAAACAAACAAACAAACAACAATAAAAACCAAACCAAACGAGAAAACACACATATGTTGACGCTTAATAAATAGACACACCCGACCACACCCATAAAGAAACACAAAGTACACCCACAAGCAAATGCACATGCAAATGCAGATAGATGATTTGGTTATTTCCAATAACTCCAACATAAACAAAGGGGAACCACTCTTGACTGACAAACTATTTATTCATTTATTAATCTTCGAGGGAAAAAGGGTTAGGGTTTAGGGTTTAGGGTTAGGGTTAGGGTTTGGGTTAGTTTAATGGGAAAAGGAATTAATAATTTATCAGTCAAGAGTGGTTCCCCTTTGTTTATGTTGGGTTATAGGAAATAGCTGATGGTCGCTCATAAGTATGAGGTATGTCAGAAAAGTTCCAGGGCTGGTGTAAAAAAAAACCCATTTCAAATCCAAACTACAAACTACAAGTTATCCCTTTCAAAATAATCCCCCTGGAGTCTAATGCAGTTTCCTATCCTTCACTGCCACGCTTGCATGCACTCATGGATGTATTCTTCCGGTATTCTCCGTAGCTCTGTCGTCGCTGCCTTTTTGATGTCGTGCACATCCTCAAAACGGGATCCCTTGATAACCCCTTGAGCTTGGGGAAGAGGAAAAATCACATGGAGCCATGTCGGGCGAGTAGGGAGGTTGATCCAGGACAGTGATGTTCTTCTGGGCCAGGAACTCTAGGAGACTCAGGGTAGTGTGGACAGGTGCGTTAACATGGTGAAGCACCGACGAGTTGATCTGCCACATCACGTGCCTCTTCTCACGCACTGAACGAATCAAACGCCACAGTATCTCTTTGTAGACGTGCTGGTTGATTGTCTGGCCCTATGGCAAGAACTCACTGGACGATTCCCCTCACATCGAACTTTTCTGACATACCTCGTATGTAAACCCTGACCATTTTCAAAAAGCAGTGAATTTTATTTTAAACTCCACAAAAAATATAATCTTGGAAAATACTGTTTGTAATAAACGGCCTCTCTTGGATGAGGGACGAATCCCGAAGGACATTCTCTATGCAGCGTTTTCGTTTGGTCAGAGACAGATTGGTCACCCCCAGCAGCGTTTTAAGGATGTCTGTAAGAATGATCTCAGGTGATTTGGCATTACTCCTTCCACCCGGGAAAATTTGGCTCAGGACCGCCCTCGGTGGCGATAGGCTCTCCGTAGTGTACTGTTCATGTCAGAAGTCACCCTTGTGCAACACCATGAAGCCAAGATGTCCGGAATAAAGCAGCGGCAACAAAGCCCTGGAACATCAACATGGACATCTGAGGTTGAGAATGATTTTTGAACATTGGACTTCACAGTCACAGGAGGCACTGTAACTTCAGGGGCACAAAATGTCGATGATTTTTTGAAACATAGAAATAAAACTGCTTTTCTCAACTTCGAACGTTACTAAATCAGATTTTAAAATAGTTTATTTTTCCTTTAAATGAAGAGCACCCTCTCGGCTGGGGCGTTAGAATGCGCCGACTGCGCCTCTGCAGAAGGGTAAGACTTCCCCAACATACTCTTGTTGGGTTATTTTATGCCGAAGACATTTTGTTTTATTCATTCTTGATGGGTACTCTAACAGGTACTACCATTCCGGGCCAGAGTGGACCTGGGATTAATGGCGATAAAAGAGTACGCCGCATTCCCCAGAGCTCGAAAATTGGAACTTCTCCACTAGATGCAGTTTAACGCCAGTACCCAGAACATGAGGACCCTCAGACACCGCCTTCTAGCACATATATGATAAAAAGGGTTGGCAGGTTGCCATAAGGGCAATAGCATTGGGACAATCATATAGGTGCTATGGCTTGACGTGACCAGCCGATTGATCGGAGGCGGCTTATCCGACCGCCCGTATAGCCTAAGTAAGGACTAAAGTAGAGTGCTGCATGTCATGGACTGCTCATCCACAAGGATTCCATCCTTAAGCATAACGAGTCTCTATCCACGGCCAACTGGTTTGATGATTAAGGATAGAACCCAGGTGGTTGAGCAGTCCATGACTTGCAATACTCCACTTTGGCCCTTTCTTAGGCTAGACGGGCGGTCGGAGAGACCCCCTCCGATCAATCGGCTGGTCACGTCAAGTCCTAGCACCTATATGATTGTCCTAACACATGCAAACACTCACAAGTAGATTAAAGTACTGAAACCGAAACACAGATACATTCACATACACAGACACACACACCGACACGCGCACACTGACACATAGACACATACACACAAACATCACACACACACACACACACACACACACACATATATATATATATTCAAACATATATACACGTGCACACACTCCCAAGTACATTCAAGCACACACACACAAACACAGATATATATTAATATAAACATACACATACATCGACACACGCACACACGCACACACACATATTTACAAACTTATGCATACCTGCAAACACTACCAAGTAGATTCAAGCACATACACACGCACACAACACACACATATATATTCACACACACCGACACCCGCACACACATACACACACAGACACACATAAAAAACTCATATATATTCATATACACCGACACCTACACACACATACATACATACATACACACACACGCACTCACAAACACACACATGCACCCACATATATATTCACATAGGCCGATCCCCCCCCCCCATTTTTTCCGGAGAAATTTGATTAAAGACATCAAAGAACATCACAAAAAAAATGTCATCTTTAAACACAGAAATAAAAATTGCTTTTCTCCACTTAGAACGTTACTAAGTCAATTTCAAAAGTAATTTATCTTTCAGGTTGGCAACACTCATTGAAAATTTATTGGTCGAAATTCAATATAGTATAAAAGCAGAGAGAAAAGACGTCGATCGAATCCGTTGACATATCCACCATCGAATTTGATATTGATTCTGAAGGAATGTTGCGACTCAAAGATAAGTAATCTTTTTATTAACAAATTTGAAAGATACCGCTCACATCTCACACAAGCAAAAACAAAAGGAAACTTCTGTTATATACTCTCTTTCCTTTTTACTTTCTTACTTCTATTCTTCTATCGTCTCTTCTAGCGTCTGGACTTCGTCTTGGGGACTTCGTGTCTGGTCTTCCATTGGGGATTTCTCTTTATCAGAAGCCCTGTGTCATTGGTAGTTTTTAGATAATAACACAAGACTTCGATTTACTTAGATCATATTTTATTCTCGAAATCCCCACCAGACTACCTGCGCAGATTGAGTCGGCACCGTGCATAACATGACTTACCACCGTTGTGGTTTTAGTCGATCTGACTAAAATCTCTTTCTAATCTAAACCGGAAGAGGGTCTTCTCCACCGATTCTCACGGTATCCACCGGAAGGATCAGGACTGAGGTCAAGCCTTGTCATTCAATTCATCCGGCTGAACTTATAACAGCCATTTTGATTTCTACACTAATGGTACATAAGTGTTAGGAATCTGATAATTATGTAACACTTCGCTCTCTATAGATTTCTAGGCTAATTTTGGTTTGTTTTGTTCTTCATCGATTATCAAAGTCTTCTCATCGAAATCCCCTGTTTGTTGTCTTTCCTATACGAATTATCATCTTCATTCTGATAATGTGTCTCCACCTGGAATTGAACCCTGGACAACGGATTCTCAGATTCTGGGCAAATATAAATGTAATTTGTGTCCGAGATTATCGGCCGGACGAGATTTAGATCCTAATTTATGAATCTCCCACACCCACACTTCCTCACAAAATCGGATGTGTATGTGTGACCAAACCCTCTGCTACCAGAAGGTCAATTTCTATGTGAAGTACAGCTGGTGTAAATTCAAAGTTGTCCTTCTCCTAGACTAGTTGCCTTGCTAAAACTAAATAATCCAGTATGCCGCTCAGTTTTTTTTTACTGCTATAGACATACTAGGCCACTAGGGAATCCTCTATCCGTTTTATGGAGAGCTCTGCAATTTTACGCAATTAGCGGTCACCAGAATATTCCATTTCCAGAGAGCTCAACCCAGAGAGAGAGAGAGAGACAGGCAGACAGAGAGAGAGGCTGACAGACAGGCAGAGAGAGAGAGAGAGAGAGAGAGAGAGAGAGAGAGAGAGAGAGGGGGAAGAGAGAGAGAGCATATTTATTATAATTTACATAAAACCCTATTTTACTTCTCATCAACGTGACTAGACAAGGCAGGCTGCTTCGAGAGAGCTCGTGTGGATGTGTGTGGATGTGTGTGTGTGTGTGTGTGTGTGTGTGTGTGTGTGTGAGAGAGAGAGAGAGAGAGAGAGAGAGAGAGAGAGAGAGAAGGAGAGAGCGCCTGTGTGTGTGTGTGTGATGTGTGTGGATGTGTGTGTGTGTGTGGATGTGTGTGGGGGGAGAGATAGAAAGAGAGAGAGAAGGGGAGAGAGCGCGTGCGTGTGTATGTATGTGTGTGTCAGAGAGAGAGAGAGACAGACAGACAGACAGACAGAGACAGAGAGAGACAGAGAGAGAGAGAGAGACAGACAGACAGACAGACAGAGAGCGTGTGTGTGTGAGAGAGTGAAACAGTGAGAGAGGGGGAGAGAATGAGAGAGTGAGAGAGAGAGATAGAGAGAGAGAGAGAGAGAGAGAGAGAGAGAGAAAATAAAACTTTATTAAAAAATACCAAAACACATCCCATAGGGTAAGAACAGATATACAATTAGAACTATGCAAATAAATTGTGTTCAATCATGTGCAGTGAAGGGAAATTGGGTGTTTTTCTCATTCCATCATAGAAATTGTTGCTAGGAAACACATTTCGTTGATAACTATCTCTGATTTACCAAATAAGTAATAATTATTAATAATTATCTAAAGTTTAAATTACTTTTTCGAAACTAATTTTATTTTTTTGAGTACATGAACTAAAATGACTTAAAAACCAGCCAACCACGGCGAGGCAGAGAGTCACGCGAGACTAGTATCCACTACGCCCCTGTGAGGAATTCAAAACGAATTAGTTAACTTGTAAACAGCAGACTGGTACAGAAAACAAGATAATACTATCAGTGGTAATTTGTTATTAACTAAACTTTCCAGTCATAATCTTATTATGATGGAGATTGTTTATGTGTATGTCTGTAACCGAAACTATGTCATTACTCAAGCCACAATAACCTTTGTTATTTATGCCACATTTCCTTGATTTTATTTTTATTTAAACCACAATTATTACGAGGGTGAGTTAAAAACTAATGCCATTTTGTTAGGACAGATATAATTACCAACACAGAACATGTATCATACATCAAAATAAAACTGGTCCTCTGTGGATCACATCCCTACTTCTCCACATAGTCAGCGTTTCTCTCAATAGCAATGTCCCACTTTTGAATGAGAGCATGCATCCCTGTCCTGTAAAATCATGTTGACTGTTCTTTGAGTCATTTCTTCACTACAGATTTCACTTCCTCGTCACTGGAATAATATTTGCATCAGCTTATCATCTCTTCGGTCCCATGAAAGAGGCTTTGAGAGGCAAACATTATTCCAGGGAAGTGGCTCAAAGAACAGTTAACAGAATTTTACGGGCAGGGATACATGCTCCCATTCGAAGGTGGGGCATTGCTATTGAAAGAGATGCTGACTATGTGGAGAAGTAAGGATGTGATCCATAGAGGACCAGCTTCATTTTGATGTATGATACATGTTCTTGTTCGTTATTATACCTGTCCTAAACAAAATGGCATTACTTTTTGACACACCCTCCTAGTCAAAATTGTTTTAAATTATTAATAGTGTTGGCCATATCTACATACTAGATATTTATTAAGTATTCCACGTGTACGGGTTATGCACAAGGCCCTATTACTGTGGGACCACACACAAGCTGTGACTCATGGGTGCCGGGTGCAAAATGCGTTGATCCCGTCGGCATCACCCCTTAAAGGGGCCTCAGGCAATGGACAATAAACACAGCCCTGGCCCTTTAAATCGAGGGGGCAGGTATTGCCTGGAGGAATGGCCCCTGGCATCAACGTTAGTTTGTAAGGTCCAGGAGTTGAAGCCACTGGACCCCCGGTCAAAACCGGACTTGATACGTTGACCGTATCTACATACACATAACATGCAATTGTATTATATATCCAACAAAATAACGGTTTACAGTGTGAACGGGAAGACTAATTTACATATTGATATTAAAAAATGATTTTAATGAATATGTGCTTAGTATTATTGATTCTAAATGTTTGGTTTTATCTTAATGAATATGAACAAGAATCTCGGAGATAAATCTTAAAAGAAATCCATTAACAAAAAGAAATAACTGTAATTTTATTCTTTACTTCCAATTTTAACTACATAGTTGAATCAGGAAAATTTAGCAATGAAAGACGGGAGTGATGGAAAGTAAGTTTCAGTTGTTCTATTTTTTGATTATACTCCCCTCTGTTTAGAATCTTTTTATTTGCATTCTTATTTAATTTTTTCTAATTTGATATATCTTATAACATTAAAACTTAAATATTTGCACCGTATGGGTACAAATATTTGCTAGTATAAATAGATAAATTAAAAAAAGACAGAAATTTCCCTTAAATAAAGGATTTCCATGGAATAAAATAGACGCATCTCCTCACAGAACTTGGAATGCATCAAAACGTATACCAAAAAGTGCTGAACTTAGACTTGACATTTTCAACGAAATACAAAATTGACATCACGGTCAAATCATCCAGAAAAAAAAAGTCACCCCCCCCTTCAATTTTTCGGAATTTTTTTCCAGATGTGGACTATGTTAACGTTAGACAATCCCCAAAATTTGAGCCTCCAATTCAAAAAATTGGCGGAGTTATGTCGATTTTTAGCTCTCCAAATTTAGTAGGGTTGGCGAAAAATGGCGACTTTTTGTAATCTATTTTTGTCTGCAAAATGAGTTCTAGAGCTTCCCTACTCCTAAAAATTGGTTTATAAAAGCATTTTTACCCAGGAAATCTAAAAATGCAAAGAAAAAGTCTGCAAAATGAGTTCTAGAGCAAATTTTGCTAAAAAAAAATGAGTTCTAGAGCTTCCCTACTACTAAAAATTGGTTTATAAAAACATTTTTGGCCCAAGGAATCCAAAATACTATCAAAACGTTCCGATGTAGCACTGCATCTATGACGAAAATTATTTTCTATTATTATTTCACAGATATTTTTGCTCATATTTTTTGATAGCATTTTTGGATTCCTTAGAACAGAGCAGACTGGGTTCTTTAAATTTGGTTGGGCAACCAGTCTTGGAGAAGGAAAAAATCTCAATTCAAACCTGTTATTCTCGCTTAGGAAATTGAATTTCTATTTAATCATACTCGTCGGAGGGGTTGATATATATATATATATATATATATATATATATATATCTTATTATAATGGAGATTGTGTGTTTTTCTGTCTGTAACCGAAACTATATTACTAATCGAGTCACAATTAACATAGTTATTTACATCACATTCATCATGATTTTATTTATATTTAAACCTCAATTATTAATAAAATTGCTTCACTTTTTTTATTAGTGTTGTCCATATCTATATACTAATAACATGCTATTGTATTTATATATACAAAAAATAGCGGTTTACAGTGTGAACGGGAAGGCTAATTTGCATATTTATATTAAAAAATTGATTTTAATAAATATGTGCTCAGTATTATTGATTTCTAACTGTTTGGTTTTATTTTAATGAATATAAGCAAAAATCTCTTCAATTAATCTTAAATGAAATCCAATAACAAGAAAAAATAACTGTCATTTTATTCTTTATTTCCTAATTTAACTAAATAGTTAAATAAGTAAAATTCAGCAACGAAAGACGGGAGAGATGGAAGAGGAAGTTTCATTAAAATTTTTCTATTATACCCCCACTCTGTTTCAAATTTTTTTATCTGCCTTCTTATTAGACTTTCTAATTTAATACGATATTTTATTACATTAAAACTTAAATACTTGCACCCGGAGGGTGCATATATTTGCTAGTATATATAATATATAATGTAATATAATAAAATAAATATATAAAGGTTTTACATGTCTATTTATTTGGTGACAAACGAACAGTCACGACCATTTTGGTTTCATGCGTCAACAATCATCAGGTGAAACCAAAATGGTTGTGACTGTTCCTTTGTCACCAATAAATAGATATGTAAAACCTTTATATATTCATTTTATTATATTATATAACAGCTCTATTTTATATTGAGCACTCTACCAATAATACTGCCTTTGGCACACCGTTCCAGTAAAAGCTGAAACAGTGACAATCCACACACACACTATATAATATATGTTTGTATATATATATATATATATATATATATATATATATATATATATATATATATGACGTATTTGACGTCATATTTCAAACCGTTCATTTTTTCAACGTTCTTTTTTCTCAGACTTCAAATGTTAAACAGACCGATAAACAAGAACTTTTACCCGCCTTTCTCCTTATTCTGAGATAAGAAAAAATTTGTTATCACCTTCCACACACCAACAAAAGCCCTGAAGATGATCTAATTAATAGATCGAAACACTGCAGCGTCGGCCAATAAACTCACCACTTCACTCATTTAAACCTGTGTTTTTTCATTTTTTTATTATACTACATACCGTCGGATTCCCTTTCTTTTTATTCACACACACACACACACACACACACACACACACACATATATATATATATATATATATATATATATATATATATATAGTTATTTGAAGCTATAATTATTTAATAGGGATTTATATTATTAATTACTTGAAATCGTATAATTGAGTACAAACAAATGATTATCATTAAATAGAAAATTATAATGGACATTCGGTAATTGAAACTACGTTACTGCTTACGTCACAATATCCCTAGGATTGCGGAAGTTTATCAATGAGTATTTATTTTATAGTCAAAATCGTTATTTGTTAACGATGTCTCTATGAAAATCTGAGTTAGATTTACCTCAAAACAACTCCTATTATTAGTGGGTTTAAAATCCTGCAATATGTCTTATATATCACTAAGAAATAAAGGTTTAAATAATATATGGTTTGGTTAATTTGCATATTGGTTTTAACAAAACCGGGTTTAATAAATAATTACTTGGTGTTATTGATCTCTAATATTATAGTTTTATTCTCCAACGTATTAAAATCAATCCTATAGAAACCAACTAAGATATTAAGGTAAGTGTAATCGTTTTATATGCGTTCTCATTTAATTTCATTAGTCTTGCTAATTTATTTATTTCATTACATTAAAACTTAAATTCTTACGCCCGGAAGGTGCATATTCTTGCTGGTAGAATTAATTACTTGAAACCTTAAAATTATTAGTATTAGATAAGCATACTTGAAACCATAAAACTGTGTTCGAATATTTGTATTAGATAGGAAAACTTTTTTTTTAGTATTCTATCTTACTGTCACCCTTGACCAGGATTGAACCAGCAGCCTATAGATAACTGTCATTTTTAACTGTCTTAATCTAACGCCTTTATCCACTATGTTATGTGTCCAATCGGACAATAATTCTTAAGGTTAAATCGAACTTAACGGGCCTAAATTCCACCCTCGTATGTCACCCCCACCGAAAGAAAAAAAATCAGGGAATTAACCGAATTTAATGACATTTTTAGTGTTGATATATTAATAAATAAAATACATAATGTACCAGTTATTCTATTTAAAAACGTTTACATTTTTTTAAGTCAGTTGGACCACGTATATTTGAGAATCTGTGTTACGCCTCACTCATACGTGGTTCAAAGTTAACTGTCCTGAAAAATTGTAAAAGTTTTTAAATAAAATAACAAGTGTATTATATCTTTTATTCATTAATATGTTTTAATCTAATATGGAGATTCGGTGTGTGTCTGTAACCGAAACTACGTTATGTCTTACGTCATAATACATCCAGGAACTGAGAAAGTCTAAACATGGGAAAGATAAGCATCCAAATATTCTCCCTTCAGCTATGGGGAAAATAGTAGGGCAGACTGGTCACTTTAACCTTGGCTAGGTAAACAGTCTAGGACGAAAGCTCTGAATCGAAACCTGTTAAACTCCCCCTAAGAAAATGACCCTGTGTCATATCCAGAGATGCTAATAGGTACGTATGTCCTGCGTCACTGACACATCAAATCTAAAAGGACGCAGAAAAATCGTATCTATGCGACGCAGTATTTGTTTTCTTCCCCCACCATTTCCAGCTAACTGTAAATACATTTCAATTTGTCTTGGAAATGCATTATACTGTATAGGATACAAAGTAGGGGTTAGACGGCTTTAGTTGTTTATAGATAAGCACTATAATTTATTAAGAAACTTTAGTTGGGACCTCTAAAATTTCCCAGGGACTCATTCAAATCAAATCGACGCGTCCCAGGACGTGCTAAATTAAAAGGCTATCAGCATCACTGTATGTCCTGTTCGTGTAGAGGTGGGTGGTAAATACATATATGCTAAAGAGGTTTGGGGCTTGCCATATGAGTAATAGGATTGGGACTATCATATAGGTGCTAGGGCTTGTAGATGTATTTGGGTTATATTGAACTTAACGGACCTAAATTTCACCATCGTATGTCACCCCACCTAAAGAAAAAAAAATCAGGGAATTAACTGAATTTAATGAAATTTTCCGTGTTGATATATTAATGAATAGAATATATAATGCACCAGTTATTTTATCTAAAAACTCCTGAATATTTTCAGGTCGGTTAATTTTGAAACACGTATCTTTGAGAATCTGTGTTACGCCTCAAATATACGTGGTTCAAAGTTAACTGACCTGAAAAATGTAAAAGTTCTTAAATAATATAACTGGTGCATTATATCTTTTATTCATTAATATATCAACACTGAAAATTTCATTAAATTCGGTTAATTCCCAGATATTTTTTTAGGGGGGGGGGGTCTGTCGGTGGGGTGACATACGATGGTGGAATTTAGGGCTGACTTCTGATTTAGGCCGGAAAATTAAAACGGAAAGTTTTTTGGTTGTACCCAATGACAGTTTAACTACAGTCTATGAATTAACATTTTGCAAATGAGGTTACGGTTTTAGGGGATTACGTATTGCTTAAAAAAAATAAGGTGTAACACAGATTCTCAAAGATACATTGTTCAAAGTTAACTGACCTGAAAAAATGTAAGAGTTTTTTAATAAAATAACTGGTGAATTACATCTTTTATGGAGGCGCGTGGGCTAGTGGTTAGAGTCGTGGAAAATGGACTCGTCTATTCGAGTTTAATTCCTAGACGAAGCTGTTGGCATTTCCCATAGCGCTAATACCATTGGGAAAGGTATGAATCCATATATTCTCCCTCCAGGTATGGGTTAAATAGTAGGGCAGACTTGGCCCTTCAGCCTTGGGTAGGTAACCAGACTAGGAGAGGGATAACTCTGAATTCAAAATTCCTGAGGTTGGTCGTTGATTGGGTTTGTGGCATTCCTTGATGCACCAATTCTTTCCTATCGACTGTGCCAAAAAGTGTGGATGGTCCAACACAAGCCTTCACCACTATAAAACAAATCACTGTGTGGATGTTCATTTGTGTATGAACCCTTATGCGTCGAAAATCGACGGGAGAGTCCATAATAATATATTTTATTTATTAATATATCAACACTGAAAATTTGATTAAATTCGGTTAATTCCCTAATTTTTTTTTTGGGGGGGGGGTGAATTTAGGTTTGTTAAATTCGATTTAACCAATTTGTGTATAGCACGCACATATTTGTGATACGCACACGAACTACAAATTTCTGAACAAAAACATTTTTTATTTAAATACGCCAGAGTGGACCTGGGATTAATGATGATAGATGGGTGCTCCACATTCCCCAGAACTCCGGGCGTAACACAGATTCTCAAAGATGTTTTTTTCTTTCGCCGGGGTGACATACGATGGTGGAATTTAGGTCCGTTAAGTTCGATTAAACCTGTGTTTGCATGCCTTTAAAATCGACAGGTCTCACATTTAGTAAACTCTTTACTTGTACCATTGGTCTACACCGGTAACTATTTGTGTCTTTGTTATGGTGTTTGTTCCCGTTCCAACCCAATCAACCCTACACATCCACCCTAAGCACTATACACCACCCCACACCCCACCCACCCGATCAAATTACTTACGTTTCTTGGCGTTTTATTTAGTTTTTAGTTTTTCAGACTTTTTTTTCTTCTTTTCATGATCATTCTTTAATTTCACACTTTTCATTCTGGATATTTCCTCCTAAACTTCCTTCCTTCTTTCATTCATTCAGAAATTCATTCATTCCTTCATTCAGTTTTTCTTCTCATTTTTTAATTTTTTTTTTTTAGGAGCACTCTGTTGAATCTTATATTCATTATATACTTTTACATTTACTTCATTCTTTTTCTTTCGTTTTTCTTTCGTTTTTCTTTCTTTTCTTTCTTTCTTCTGTGTTTCTTTCTCTCTTTCTTTCTTTTTTCTTTTTTTCTCTCTCTTCTTTCTTTCTTTCTTTCTTCTGACTTTTTTCTTCTTTTCTTTCTATTTTCTTTCTTTTTTCTTCTTTCTGTTTTTCTTTCTTCCTTTCTTTCTTTCTTTTTGACGTTTTCTTTCTTTCCTCCTTCCCTCTTTTCTTTCTTTTTCCTTCTCTCTTTTCTTCTTTCTTTTCTTTCGTTCTTATGACTTTTTTTCTTTCTTTCGTTCTTTCTTCTTTTTTTCTTTCTTTCTTTCTTTTTTCTTCTGTCTTTCTGTTTTTCTTTCTTTCTTTCTTTCTTTTGACTTTTTCTTTCTTCTTTCTTACTTACTTTCTTTCTTTCTTTCTTTCAATTCTTTTTTTCTTTCTTTCTTTCTTTCTTCTTTGTTTCTTTCTTCCTTTCTTTCTTTCTTTTTTTCTTCTCTCTTTCTTTCTTTCTTTCTCTCTTCTTTATTTCTTTTTTCTTCTTTCTTTCTTTCTTTTTCTTTCTTCCTTTCTTTCTTTTTTTGTTTCTGTCTTTCTTCTCTTTCTTTCTTTCTTTCGTTTGACTTTTTTCTTTCTTTCTTCCTTTCTTTTTTCTTCTTTCTTTCTTTTTCTTCTTTTGTCTTTCTTTCTTTCTCCTGACTTTTTCTTTCTGTCTTTCTTCCTTTTTCTTTCTTCTTTCTTTCTTTCGTCTTTTCTTTTTTTCTTCTTTCTTTCTTCCTTCTTTCGTTCTTTCTTTTCTTCTTTCCTTCTTTCTTTCTTTCTTTCTTTTTCCTGAATTTTTCCTTTCTTTCTTTCTTTCTTTCTTTCTTTCTTTCTTCCTTCTTTCTTTCTTTCTGTTTTCTTTTTTTCTTCTTTTTTTCATTCTTTTTTCATGATTTTCTTCGTAAATTATTTTTTTCTTTTTCTCTTATTATTTTTCATTGACGAATTTTGAATTTATTTTCCTTTCTTTTCTTCTTCTTCTTCTTCTTCTTCTTCTTTTCTTTCTTCTTCTTCTTTCTTCTTCTTGTTCTTCTTCTTCTTCTTCTTCTTCTTCTTCTTCTTTCTATTGCTTTCTTCTTCTTCTTCTTCTTTCTTCTTCTTTCTTCTTTCTTCTTCTTGCTTTTTCTTCTTCTCTTCTTCTTCTTTCTTCTTCTTCTTTCTTCTTTCTTCTTCTTCTTCTTCTTCTTCTTTCTATTATCCTCGTTTTCTCCTCTTCGGCA
>CM042181.1:42920390-42953910 GCA_023376005.1 Doryteuthis pealeii | reverse complement strand
ATATATATTATTATATATATATATATAGTATATAGTATATATGCATTGACATATATATATTAGTAATCAGGTCATTTTCAAGATGGTTCTTAACAGTGATTGGTAGCTATTGTCTTGAAGAAAAGTTAAGATAAAATACAGTACTATCAATTGCATTTTTGGGTCATTATGCAACTAAACTGTCTCCCCACCGTCTACCTGGTGGAGAATGGGTAGACACATTGCAGGATTACAAATAAAATTTGAATGAATGAATTCTATTAGATGAATCTTTGTATACGACAACGACCATTGAGCAACTCTTTCAACCTCTGCTCCCTAGTGTCCATATCCAGATATGAAAAGGTTTTAGAAGTAAATCCAGACTGAATATCCAAAGATAAGGATATTTGCTGAATTCCTTCTGGCAATTCCTGCAGCCAAGATAGCCACAAACGTAAAACTACCTTCCCTAGAATATTGTTGGTTTGGCTGAGGAGGAGCCCTGTTTTGGGTCTAGAAGGGAGTTCACTCTAATAACAAAGCCGTCGTAAATGTAACTCCAAAATCAAAACTGCAACCCATAAATCACCCTTTTTTCTAAATTGTATTTATGTGGTGGAAAAAAGTAGAAGAGAGGGAACTCTGAAATAAACCTGCAGTTTGTATCGTCTTGCTATGCTATACTATGCTATGCTATGCTTGTCACTGGGGTTTCGCAGTGTAGACTCAGAGAGTCTGGATATAGGAAATAAAAAGCATCCAATTATTCTCCCTCCAGCTATGGGTGAATAATTGGGAAGATTGGGATCGTTAACATGTATGTAGGTATGTATCTATCTGTCTATCCATCTATTATCCATATTCATTATTTGTCTATCTATCTATCTATCTATCGAATGAACTAATCTCTAATACACTTGAAGGACACATGTAAATAGCACCCGGTGAGCCTCAACATCAGTAGCAATGGTGTGCTAAACAACTCACTAACCATTACTCCTTACGACTTTTCATAATAGTCATTTTGTATACTTAGCTTGATTTTGCACAAGGCTATATGTGAATAGCACACAGTGAGGCTCAACCTCAGTAACAATAGTGTGGTAAATAACACACTAACCTTTACGCCTTAGGAGTTGCAGAAATAGTCATTTTTTATGCTTAGTCAGGAATAAGGACATGATTTTTCGGTATCAGTGAGATTTAACCCCAGTAGTAAAGGTATGTTAGCCTAGTTAATGAAGCATTACACTATGGAGTCTATCCCCTTTTCACTAGCGCTAGACCAAGGAGATTATTTTAGCGTCTGAGGTGGAGTGCCACACCTACCATCAGCTCCTCACTTTACCGCACAGATCCTGTGCTACTCATACGCTGAGTTGGCGAGAGCCGGTATCGAACCAGGAACCTTGTGATTCATAGCCGAACGCTATACAGACTGAGCTAACCCCTACCCCGTTTAAAAATGTTTTACCAAATGAATTTTATAATGCATTAGTTGTTTTATTTCAAAACTTTCTGATATTTTTCAGGTCACTTAACTTTGACCCTCCTGTTTTGGGGGCGCAAAATATCGGTGGGGTCTGTATGTGATTGATAAAATTTTCTGCATAAATAAAAAGACCGAAAAGATTTTAAGAATCTGCTCGGATAGTAAATAAGTACCGAAAATCGGAAAATAAAATGAAGATAAAAACTAAAAAAATAATTTTTGGAGATTTTTTTTTCTCATTTCGATAATTATTTAATTGGCTATTATTCTATAAAAGAAAAAAAATATACATCAATATTTGTTCCGTTTAAAAAGGGGGGCACTAATTTCCAATACAGTTTTTGACCAAAAAATATGGATGATTGATACTAAAGTAAAGTAGTTATTAGAAAAAATTTTTTAGAATCTAATAATATGACAATTTAAACTAAAATTTGCTGCTCATATCTTAAATGAATTTTATATATTAATTTATCATAGCAGAAATACTTTAATTAAAGTTTTGGAAATAAAATAACTGATGCATTATAAAATTCATTATTTACAATAATTTTTTAAACAAATCATTTTTAAACAGCGTCTCAGGCCGAACGCGATCGAAATTTACCGAAAAAATCGTTTTAAATGTATCAAAAATAAATTACGTGTGTAATATTATTTTACATTTCTTATTGATGCTCATTATGTTACTACTTTTCGATTTAATTAATTTTAATTCGTTTTTTTTGCATCTGGTCTGTTCAGCCACTCACGCTGTTGCAGATTTTTTTAAAAAAGTGGGACACTACGCCATCGCCTTAATAGACGGAAGGATTCCAATACCTACTCTATGGGAAGAGCCCAACGGATGTAGTAGTTGTACGGTAAAGAAGAACAATTTCCTCGTAAATTCCTACCATAAAATAAACTGAACCCTCTTTTATGTCTGTGTTTTTGCAATAAATGTTTTATTTTTCTTGCACCCATTATTTTACAATACTAAATATCCGCCCTGTCGGCTGGGCGTTAGAATGTTCCGACTGCACCTCTGCAGAGGGGTAAGACTCCCCCAATGGGGCCACCTGTTGGCCATGGGTGGCGACCCGTGATGCTTAAGGATAGAGCCCAGGTGAATGAGCAGTTCATGACATGCAATACACCACTTTGGCTCTATCTTGGGCTAGACGGGCGGTCGGAGAGGCCCCCTCCGATCAATCGGCTGGTCACACCAAGCCCTAGCACCTATATGATTTTCCCAACCCTATTGCCCTTATGGCAAGCCCCAACCCCTTTTTATCATATGGGTGCTAGAAGGGGTGAATGCGGGTCTACATGTCCTGGGAATGACGTTAAACTCTATCTGATGGTGAGGTTCCAGTTTTGGAGGTTTGGGGAATGTGGAGCACTCCTTCATCACCATTGCTCCCTGGTCCAATCTGACCCGGAGTGGTAGTACCTGTTAGGGTCCCATCTATGGGTTAAATAGAAAAATGTATTTATAAAATATTGTATTATCCATTAAGAATTGATTTATTTCAAAACTTTATTGGCATTAAATGACCCACTGAGGTTGATATGCCGTAAAACAAAACAAACCAAACCAATACTAAATATATTTTCCTTATTTGTTAAAGAATAAATAAAATATATTTAGTATTGTAAAATAACGGGTGCAAGAAAAATAAAACATTTATTGCAAAAACACGGACATAAAATGAGGGTTCAATTTATTTTATGGTAGGAATTTACGAGGAAATTGTTCTTTTTTACCGTGGTACTATCTTTCCTAGCCACAGCGAAGTGATTTGCTGTCACCCAGTGAGTCTCGAACTCGTCAGTAAAGATCTACTAGGAAGGCTCTTTAAGCACTACTCCTCGCGAGATGGTAAATCAATTATTTTGTAAGGTTTACTTAGTTTGACACAAGGCCGTAAATGGCACTCAATGAGCACCGATCTCTGTAGGGAATAGTATGCTATAAGTGAGTAAAGTCGTCGGCGTGGCCTAATGTCGGCATCTGCCAGACAGCGAGGAAGTCTATCCTCTTTTCACTAGCGATAGACCGAGGAAATGGTTTTAACGTCCTAGACGGGCGCCACACCTACCACCAGCTCTTCACTTTACCGCACATATCCCTGTGCTACTCATACGCTCAGTTGGCGTGGGCCGGTATCGAACCAGGAACCTTGAGGTTCCCAGCCGAACCTTCTACCGACTGAGCTAATAAAGAGTTGCTAAAATAGTAATTTTGTAAGTTTAGCCTAATTTGGCACAAGGCCATTTGTGAATGGCACCCAGTGAGGCTCAACCTCAGTAACAATGCTGTGGTAAATAACTCACTAACCTTATGAGTTGCCGAAATTGTCATTTTATATGCTTAGCTTAGTCAGGCTCAAGGACATGATTTTTCGGTATCAGTGATTTCAGTAGCAATGGTATTTTAACCTAATTCATGAACCATTACACCATGGTATGCGCCCATCTCAGAAAGGACGTAGTAGTTGTAATATGTGTTCGTAGCCATAGAGTTGTGATTTCGACTAAAAATTCGATTCATTATTTCCTCTCTCTGTAACTTTCAATTCCATCGTTTCCATCGTGCCTCTCCTCCTCCGATGGCATCGTAGAGTCTTCTTACTCTCCTTTTAGTACTACACCTACTAACACCACCACTCTTAACTCCCACTACTACTGCAAACTACTACAACCAACCATTGCTACTACTACTACTACTACTACTACTCACTTGGCAACGTCTTCAGTTTTGAGTCTTTCAAAAAAAAAAAAAAAAAAAAAGACCCAAAGTGCTATTGTGACAGTACATTCCACTTCCCATTCGGCTTACTTTTATTATGTAAAAAATTCCTTACCCTCATGCCACCCGCCACCCCCATACCCGGGACCAATCCCCCTACCACTACCCTTTTCCTCTCCTCCTTCTCCGCCCCCTCCCTCCCCGACCGACGCCCTTTGCCGCCGACGCTGGGTTTTAGTAGTGTTGTCTCTAGCTTCGCCATTCAAACTCTCAACTCCACAAACCTGCATGAACACTCTAGAAGCAACAAGTCTTTTCAGAAAAGACGCTCACACTACTACTACTACCACTAATACCGCTACTACTACTTGCAGCACAACTAGTAGTACTACTGCTACTCAAACTGCTGCTGCTGCTGCTACTACAACTACATGTAATTGATTGAGCACAGTGTTAAATTCGTGGTTTTGGCTCAGTGGTAGAACAGTATGAAAGCGGCGAGGATTTTACGAGGCTCCTCCAGAAATGTTGGTTTGGTTCGGTCTGTTTTCTTTGTTTTGATGGTACGAGCAAGAAGATGCGCCCTCTACCGGCTGTAAGAATGGTTAAATCGAACTTAACGGACCTAAATTCCACCATCGTATGTCACCCCGCCGAAAGAAAAAAAAATACCAAAAATCAGGGAATTAATCGAATTTAATGAAATTTTCAGTGTTGATATATTAATGAATAAAAGATATAATACACTTGTTATTTTATTTAAAAACTTTTACATTTTTTCAGGACAGTTAACTTTGAACCACGTATGATTGAGGCGTAACACAGATTCTCAAATATACGTGGTCAAAAGTTAACTGACATAAAAAAATGTAAACATTTTTAAATCGAATAACTGGTACATTATGTATTTTATTTATTAATATATCAACACTAAAAATGTCATTAAATTCGGTTAATTCCCTGATTTTTTTTCTTTTGGTGGGGGTGACATACGATGGTGGAATTTAGGCCCGTTAAGTTCGATTTAACCTTAAGAATTATTGTCCGATTGGACACATAACATAGTGGATAAAGGCGTTAGATTAAGACAGTTCAAAGTGACAGTTATCTATAGGCTGCTGGTTCAATCCTGGTCAAGGGTGACAGTAAGATAGAATACTAAAACAAAAGTTTTCCTATCTAATACAAATATTCGAACACAGTTTTATCGTTTCAAGTATGCTTATCTAATACTAATAATTTTAAGGTTTCAAGTAATTAATTCTACCAGCAAGAATATGCACCTTCCGGGCGTAAGAATTTAAGTTTTAATGTAATGAAATAGATTAAATTAGAAAGACAAATTAAATTAAATAAGAACGCATATAAAAAGATTACATTTATTTTAATTATATTTTAATTGGTTTCTATATAAGATATTTCATAGGATTGATTTTAATACGTTGGGGAATAAAACAATAAAACCTAGTAATTATTTATTAAACTCGGTTTTATTAAAACTAGTATGCAAATTAACCACACCATATATTAAGTAGACGTTTATTTCTTAGTGATATATAAGACTCCATTGTATATAGATATTGGGTTAGACGCGGCAGACATTTCCTGTTTGACGAGTTTCTTTTCGATCTTTTCCCATTGACTGGCCATTTTTTATGTCTGGGTGGAATTGGTGAATGAATCCACCAAAGTGGTACTTTCTGCACTACTTAGTGCCATCGTCAGGTGTAGAGTAGTGAAATGTTTCCATGGTTCTTTTTGAACAAACAGAGTAGCAGTAGGTATATATATAGAGAGAAGGAGGAGCTCTCAGATTTATAAGAAATATTATGGGGAATTATGGGTAGGATAATTGGCGGGAAATTAGTGGTATTTGAGAATGTTGCTGCTGTATTCGAAGTTGATCTTGTTTAAGGTGGGCCCTTTTTGTTTAATGTATAGGGCTTAGGGTTAGATTTTGTGGGTATATGGTTGGTATCGTACACGACTTAAAATTCACCCATTTCGATGGTTGTTGTTTAAAATTCTGATCATCTTTGTCTCCATCGACCAGCACTGTTGACTGCAAAACTTGGTTGGCTGGCAACTGATCGTAATCCAACTGTGCCTTCACTGCCTCAGAGAGGATGTACCAGGGTTCAACATTAAGGCTGTCCCGTCGTCCCGGGAACGAGAAAAATTACATCCGGGACGATCAATATGTCATCCGGGACAGTTTGCCGGGGACGGTAAACATTTTTCCTAAAAGTTAGTACTACATTCCAATATTTATCTTGTTTCTGTAGAGATGGAAAAACAGGAATTGATCAGGTAATTTATGAGGAAGTGTGTCCCGGTCCCCTGCCTCCGAAATTGCTACCCGGTGAATTTTAAAATAACGACCCCAAGCTTCTACAAGTTTCATTGTGTTAAATATAGGGGGGAGGTAAATTTCACGGGGTAAAATAGGTGTTACCTATTGTTTATCTATCTATCTATTTCAGTCTATTCAAAACTATCCATCTTCATATCTATCTATCTATCTATCTATCTATCTATTAAATACTAAGATTTTCTTTTATTACGATAAATAAACAAGAATTACGATAAATAAACCAGAATTACGACAAATTATGATAAATAAACATGAATTACGACAAATCTCTATAAATAAACAAGAATTAAGACAAAAAGAGAAGCCCCCCCCCCTAAAATACATTTAACGCCCTAAGTTGGTTGTTTTTTTTCAAGTAACACCGATGTGGCGCCAAAGCTTGGGGTCGTTATTTTAAAATTCACCGAGCAGCAATTTCGGAGGCAGGGGACCGGGACGCACTTCCTCATAAATTACCTTTTTAGTTGTTTTGCATAATAAATTCCATTCCAAATGCTAAAATAGAACAAAGTAAAAGGTGCAATAGAATGAAAAAAAGGAGGAAGAAATCTACAGATTCATTGACTTTAATAAATTAAAATACGAATACTTGAACCGCCGACTTGAAATCAGGGGCCCTAGTAATATATTTTCCTTTGGTCCCCTATTCTAGGAATAATTAAGTAAAGGATAATTAAGAAAGGAATTACGGATTTAAAGGGGGGGGGTCTTTTAAATCTCCCAGTTGTAGGCAAATCGTTCGGACGGAAGAAGACAAACACACAATGGAAATTTAAAACATGTATTGACAAATAATACAAGAACTTGTTGCAAATTTTATTGGCATTTGCTACATGACTTATCTGTGAGGTGAAATACTGTTCGTTGGAGAAGTGGTGATAACAGGGGTATTCTGGTCGCTGGTTGGAATGTTGTTAAGACGCTTCGTCAGGTCGGTTCTCGTTCTTCAGCCTTCTGTTAGTATGCTATTGTATCAGTCTTAGAACGTTTGCTGATACAATGCCTTAGAAAGTTTGCTGGTTATGGGCGAGGTGGCTGGAGGTGCTTATTTTCATGTCTTTCCCTGGTAACTGTTCTGTGATAAGTGAAGGGTTTAGATTTGGCGCCAACCTCGTATGTTGGCAATTCGCCCCTAGCGGCAGGGGAGATAATTCTCTATCAAATTTCCGATATAATGTACAAGCCATGGTCGTGAAAATGTAATTCCGTGAATTTGAAATCAAAATTATTTTTCTAATGATAGGAAATATATTTTTATACTAGTGTTCATCGCCTTTTATCAAGCTATAGTGTGCAAAGCACACCACTGTGAAATTCTTATTGAAGAAAAACATCTGACTGCTCAGCCACTGCCTCCAAATTTCCTCAGACTGTGTTCATTAGAAAAATCTACTGTTTACATGATCTTCATGCATCACCGGTGGATGGGGCTGTAGAATACGCCGACAGCAACTCTGCAGAGGGGTAAGACCACCCAAGCGGCCATCTGTTGGCTGTGGATTGTGACCACTGACGTTTAAGGACGTAATCCTGGTGACTGAACTCTCCATGACATTCAACAATCAACCTTGATCCTTACTTAAGATAGACAGGCGGTCGGAGAGGCATCCTCCAATCAATCGGCTAGTCACATGAAGCCCAAGAACTTATATGATTGTCCCGAACATATTGCTCTTATTGCAAACCCTTTTTATCATATATATATTTACCAACCCCTCCGCACGAGTAGGATGTGACACAAGGTCAATTTCTTAAGCGGAGTTCAACAGGTTTCAATTCAGAGTTTTCCTTCTCCTAGACTGGTTGCCTAACCAAGGTTAAAGAGCCCAGTCTGCCCTACTATTTATCCATAGCTGCAGAGAGAGTAGGATTCATACCTTTCCCAAGGGTATTAGCGCTAAGTGAAATGCAGTTACCACATCAAGGATTTGAACTCGGGGCGACGAGTCCATTTCTGATGACTTTAACCATTACACCACGCGCTTCCTATTTTATCATATATGTGCTTGAAGACGGTGAATGAGGGACTTAGTAGCGTGGGGAGGATGTTAAACTGCATCTAGGAGTGAGGTTTCAATTCTGGAGCCATGTGGAGTATGGAGTACCTCTTCATTGCCATTACCCCCGGGTCCCGAACTGGTAGTACCTGTTAGAATCCTATATAGATTTAAATGGGTTAAATAGAAAAATGAGTTTAAAATATTTTTTTAATTTTTCTGTAGTTAATGTAGTAGTACAGGTACATATAATGGATTTTGTGCGATAAATGAATACCTGACTGGAAAAGTTAAAAAAAAAAAAATATCCCTAAAAGTTATCTATTCGTAAAAAGCTTTGTATCATTTGAAAGATATAAAAAATACAATAGGGACTGGCAAACGGAGCCTAAAATGCGTTTTTGACAAAATGACTTTAGCCCCCCTACAGAAAATAATTTACCAAAAATCAGGAAATTATTGGATTTTAATTAAATTTTCAGTGTTTATGTATCATTGAATGATCTTTATAATGCATTATTTATTTTATTTCAAAACCTTCTCATTTTTTTTCAGGTCGCTTAATTTTGACCCCCCTTATGTTGGGGGCGTAAAATGTTTTGCAAGTTGACCATTTTTTTATATTAATTACAGTATAAATAAAAGAGATAAAAGACCGAAGTTATGAATAAAAACAAAATGTTTTTTTTTTACAGTGGCTTTTCTATGAGAAAATAAGTACCAAAGATCGAAAAATAAAATGTAAAAAAATAATAAATAATAAATTTTTTGGAGATTTCTTTTTTACTCATTTCGATAATTATTTAATTGGCTATTATTTTATAAAAGAAAAAATTATACATCAATGTTTTTTCTGCTTAAAGGGGGAGGGGGTACATTTTCAATCGAGTTTTTCTTTAAAACTTATTACTTTTGGCGCCTAAAATAAGTTTTGCATTAAGTAGATATTTATTTCTAGAATCTAAAAATATAAGATTTTAAACTGAACGTCAGGCTTTTCATATTTTAAATGAATTTTATATATTAATTTTTCATAGCAAAAACACTAAATTAAAGTTTTGAAATAAAATAACTAATGCATTATAAAATTCATTAATTATTAAATCCATACTGAAAATTTCATTAGAATCGGATAATTACCTGATTTTTGGTAAATTGTTTTGCAAACGGGAATGTTACAGTAAAATTGTAAACAAGCACTTAAAAACATCGAAAACGAGGCTGACTGGCTGATATCGTCGAAATTGACCAAAACAAATACTTTTAAATCTATTAAAAATAAACTGCATATGTAAAGATATTTTTCTTTTTTTTAATTATAGTTATTATGTTACTACTTATCGATTTAGACAAGATTTGACCTTAAATAATAGATTTAATTATTTCTAATTCGCTTTTAAAATTCCTAGCAGACGACAAAATCGCCTATCCCTAGAATACTACAATGTTTTTAAATATTTATTTTTTTCATATCATAAAATTACGAAAATCGTCATTACACTTTTTATTTACGTTTATTTTTCAGTGTGAAAAAAAGGGGACGTAATAATTAGCATTG
Organism: Doryteuthis pealeii; assembly: GCA_023376005.1. NCBI lineage: Eukaryota > Metazoa > Mollusca > Cephalopoda > Myopsida > Loliginidae > Doryteuthis > Doryteuthis pealeii. The sequence goes on along the minus strand of CM042181.1, from coordinate 42,943,773 downwards.
AAATTTGAGGATGTTTTTATTGTCAACAAAATTATACCTTTTTTTAAAAAATCTCTCTAAAATCAGTTACATGTCCAATTTTAATGAAGTGTTCAATACTTATTTATTTATGAATAAATTTTCTTTTGAAATAAGTTTTGTGTGAGAAATATTATTAGAACTATTTTTAATTTTTCACGTAGACCCCTCCCCGCCAATGATTTTTGTAAAGAAAAAAAAATAGTTTTTTGTTTTTAACAAATAATTCACTGTCATATAATTTATAAAGATAGGTCTTTAAACAATTCAAATAAGTAGCCAAATATCCTGAATTATCACTGCTTCAGCTTTTCTTTTGATTTCAGGACGGTCCAAGCCCCATTCGGGACGGTTGATGAGTTAACAAAACAGCCATCAAAAGGTTTCTATGACCTCAGACCCGCCCTGTCGGCTGGGGCGTTAGAATGCACCGACTGCACCTCTACAGAGGGGTAAGACTCCCCCAATGGGGCCACCTGTTGGCCGTGGGTGGCGACCCGTGATGCTTAAGGATAGAGCCCAGGTGGATGAGCAGTTCATAACTTCCAATACTCCACTTGGGCCCTATTTTGGGCTAGACGGGCGGTCGGGGAAGACCCCTCCGATCAATCGTCTGGCTACGTCAAGCCCTAGCACCTATATGATTGCCCCAACCCTATTGCCCTTATGGCAAGTGCCAACCCCTTTTTATCATATGGGTGCTAGAAGGCGGTGGCTGAGGGTCTACATGTCCTGGGAATGACGTTAAACTCTATCTGATGGTGAGGTTCCAGTTTTGGAGGTCTGGGGAATGTGGAGCACCCCTTCATCACCATTGCTCCCTGGTCCACTCTGACCCGGAGTGGTAGTACCTGTTAGGGTCCCATCTATGGGTTAAATAGAAAAATGTATTTATAAAAAGAAATGTTTATCCATTTAGAATTGATTTATTTCAAAACTTTATCGGCATTAAATGACCCACTGAGGTTGAAATGCCGTAAAACAAAACAAAACAAAACAAAACCAACCAACCAACCAGCCTACCAACGAAATAACCTATGCAGCCAAGAGAGTTTTAATCAGAAGTGGTTTTATGGGGATGTCAGGAAAGGTTTCGGGACAAAAGCATCATTACCATTAACCCAGATTTGAATTAATCGACTGATTGATAAAGAGATAATCGTTAAATTTACATACAATATAGTCGAGACAACTATCCACACACTTAATTTTGATATTCCAGACTGTTGTCCTCATCTTTAGTGTGTATAAACACAACGTTCAGGCCACATTAACATGGGGGTCTGTTCAGGTGGGTTTTCTTTTAATTTACCTTAAAATAAGTCATCTTCAGATGATTACCCATTAACTCAAACGTGGTTGAATTGTTACCACTCATTCATTTTTCTGTTAAATAAGTCTGGTGGCATTTATGCTACTTGGAACATCCTTGAGTAAGCAGTAACGATTGAAGCTCCGAAACCACGTTTGAATTCATGGGTAATTGTCTGAAGATTAATAAAGACTTAATAAAAACTGAGTTTGAAAGAAATGAACACCCATCAAGAATTGATAAACATTATCAGTATAAAATAACCCGACAAGGGTTGACATGCCGTAAAATCTAAAGAACCATGATTTCTAATTTTATTGTCTTATCCCATTCGTATATGTGGAGCACATCGCGTGTGGTAATGGTTTAGCAAGTTAGATTCATTAACCATTGTCAGTGAGTTCGACTCTCACTGGGTGCCTCATTCTAAGCTTAGTAAATAACTACATATATAGTGGTGGGAAGCGCGTGGTGTAATGGTTAAAGTCATGGGAAATGGACTCGTCGCCCCGAGTTCAAATCCTGGACGTGATAATTGCATTTCACTTAGCGCTAATATCCTTGGGAAAGGTATGAATCCTACTCTCCCTCCAGCTATGGGTAAATAGCAGGGCAGACTGGGTTCTTTAACCATGGCTAGGTAACCACTCTAGGAGAAGGAAAACTCTGAATTCAAACCTGCTGAACTCCGCTTAAGAAATTGACCTTGTGTCGTATCCTGGTTGTGCGGAGGAGTTGGTAAATATATATATAGTGGTTGTTTGACCAAACACAAAAACTCTTATTCTTGTTCCAGTTTTACGGCATGTCAACCCCTATTGTGGTATTTCATGCTGAAGACGTTTTGTCTTAATGGTAATCAATTTTCTTTTTAAACTTAATTTGTAAAAACATTTTTAACTCATCTTTTAACACATATTTTTCGAACGCTTTTTTTTTCTATTTAACCCATAGATGGGACCCTAATAGGTACTACTACTCTAGGTCAGAATGGAGCAATGGTGATGAACGGGTGCTCCACATTCCCCAAACCTCCAAAACTGGAACCTCACCATCAGATAGAGTTTAACTTCATAACCAGGACATGAAGACCTTCAGCCACCACCTTCTGATAAAGATGGTTAAGGGCTGGCATAAGGGCAATAGGGTTGGGACTATAATATATGTAATTAGTATATAAAGTAAAGTCGTCGGGGTGGCCTAAAGTTGATATCAGCCAGACAGCGAGGGAGTCTATCTCCCTTTCAGTAGCGCTAGACCAAGGATATTGTTTTTTGCGTCTGAGCTGGAGCGCTACACCTACCATCAGCTCCTAAATTTGCCTGACGCTGGCTCGCTAAAACCTAGCGTAAATTAAGGCAGGAGACCGGGACGGCATAAGATCAAAATTACCAAAATATATTCCGTTTTTCACAATTTAAATATTACAAAATAAACAAAGATGTAACTTCTTTTTTTTTTTTTTTTTTTTTCAATTCCGTTAATTTTATGTTGGGCATTTAAGCGACGCAAGGCCATTTGGAATATTTCATTTTAAAAATTGTTTTTATTCACTGTTATACATCTGAACCTCTTCCCCGGTTTCCCCTCGGGTGCGACCGTACGTGACTGAGAACCCCAGCCTTTGACAAACAGGCCCTGCCACACGCGTCACATATATAGTCCGGCTTAAATGTAGGAAATGTGTCCATGACGTTCGTCATGTGCCATTTGCGTAGAGACCGCTTCAGGATGGAGTGTTCCATCCGTTTTACCTCAAACCGCTTGCAGATATCAGACAAGTTTTCTCCATCCTGCACGATTCGTAGCTTTTCTCTCCCACTTATGAACGGTTATGCTGAACGGTACATGTTATCCGAGAGCGGAGACGCGTCCATATATATATATATATATATATATATATATATATATATATATATATATATATAAATTTTTTTTTTCGCTTGGTTTTATAGTAAAAATAGAAGCACCATTTTAAAATATGATATATTTTTTGTTTCTTTTTTTGAAGGCAAAATAATGCAGATTCAGGTTGAAAAACATATTTATTGAAGAATTCTTAAATTTTTCGGATAAAAATCCATCTTCAGAGAATTTATTATAGAGTTGAAAATGTTCCATCTGTGTTTTTTTTAAATCAACTTGGTTGTAGCGTTGAGTTGGAGATATAAATTTAGAAGTGGTCGTAATCTTCTGTAAAGATTTCAAATTCGGCAGCGTTCGTGTAAGTCCGTTGAAGTCCGTGAGTTGTTAAATTTGCGGGACGTTTGAAATCATTTTTTTTTTTTATTTATTTACTCTAATTTTTTTTTTTATAAAGGAATTTATTATTATTATTTTTTTTTTCCTTTTTTAATACTATAAAACAAGCAATTCCCCGCTCAGGGCATATTGAAATAGAATTTTTTTTTCGCTCGTTTATATATATATATATATATATATATATATATATATATATATATATATTAGGCATACCCAAAAATTGACCTAAAATCCGTTTTTGACAAAATGATAATTTTTTGGAGATTTCTTTTTTACTCATTTCATAATTGGCTATTATCTTATAAAAGTAAAAAATATACATCGATATTTTTTCTGCTTAAAAAGGGGGGGGGGCTAAATTTTCAATAGAGTTTTCCTTCCAAACGTATACTTTGTTTGACTAAAATAATGTTTGCATTAAATAGATATTTATTTCTAGAATCTAAAAATATAACATTTTAAACTTAACATCAGAATATTTTTATTTTAATTGAATTTTGTATATTAATTTTTCGTAGCAAAAATATTCAATTAAAGTTTTGAAATAAAATAACTAATGCCTTATAAAATTCATTAATTGATAAATCAATACGGAAAATTTCATTTAAATCGGATAATTACCTGATTTTTGGTAATTTTTTTTTTTTGCAATCGCGAATGTTACATTAAATTTGTAAACAAGCCATTACAAGCCATTTTAAAATTGAAATTGACAAAAATTTGTTTTAAATGTATTAAAAATAAATTGGATATGTAATGATATTTTTCTTTTTTTAAGGTTCGTCATTATGCTACTACTTATCGATTTAGACAAAGTTTGACCTTAAATAATAGATTTAATTAATTTTAATTCGTTTTAAAAAAACTGTAGCATACGATTTTGGGGTATAGCTAATATATATATATATATATATATTATATATATATATATATATATATATATAAGGTGTGTCAAAAAAGTACCAAGTTTAAAGTTGTATTTACCAAGATAGAAATGAAGAATGAATGGAACGTTATTCATTTTTTTCAGAATACAAGGTGTGTCATAAAAGTATCGAGTTTGAAGTTGTATTTAATTTAATATTTTATTGCATTAAAACTTGAATATTTGCTAGTATATATAATCGTTTTGTTTTTTTTAAATAAATAATACTACTAGCAGTCTAACTAGTAAAACTAACATATGTTAAGTGTAGAATGTTGCTTTCTTTTCAAATGGATCTCAAGAAATTGTCGGGATTTCTATATGACAGATTCATCTAATTTCTTGAGATTTATTCATATATGAATAATATATGTAATACTCAAACTGTCATTGCTTGCATTACCTGAACGAGACTCCTATGTCAATTTAAAGAAAACGAAAGCATAATGATCTTATAATAATGGAGATTCGGTGTCTCTCGGTAACCGAACTTACGTCACTGTTTACGACACAATACCTTTAGGGATTGCTTAAGTTTATCAATAAGTATTTAATTTATAGTCAAAATCGTTAATACATAGAGTGATTTTTATTTAATAACACATGTCTCTATGAAAATCTAAGTTAGATTTGCCTCAAAACAGTCCATGTTATTAATGCGTTTAAAATCATGCAATGTGTTTTATATATTACTAAAAAATAAAAGTTTACATAATATATGGTGTGATTAATTTGTATACTGGCTTTAAAAAACTGGGTTTAATAAATAATTACCTGATGTTTTTGTTGGGGTCGGCTAGAATACTCAAAAGGGTCCTGGAACCTGAAAGAGACTTGCTTTCACTCAGCCTCCAGTAAACCACCAGCTACGGCAAGTGTGAAAAACTAATAATAATAATAATAATAATAATAATAATAATAATAATAATAATACTAGGGTTAGTCAAAAAGTAATGCTATTTTCCTTATTGCAAGTGTATTAAAAAAAACCTTGAGACCCTTGAATCCGACGAGTACGACCCTACGTGCCAATCGACAATTTCCTCCTACTGCATGACAATGCTCGACCACACACAATAGCTGGGTGGATGAAAGAGTTCATACCTTTCCCAAGAGTATTAATATGAAAGTGAATGTAATAGAGCAAATGGAGTTCAAACTCATTTACTCTGGTGTCAAAGTGCATCATATTAACCAATATACAACAGAGACTCCTCTCCCCCAATTAATTTTGGTTATTCTTGCAACTGTAGCGATTGACTGTCCCTGTTTGGTCTGGAAGTGTTATCTTCCATTGCTTCAGGGTTTTTACCGCCAGGTGTCCTGACAATTTAATCAGGAAAGCGGTGAGTTTGAATTCTCTTCTCTTCAGGACAGCAAACAGGACATGCGGGTTAGACATTTGCGTCTATACCTTACATATGGCGGGGTTTCGCTCCCTAGCCTGCCATAAGTAAGTGACATTCCTTCGTGTACTATGTATTATTTCTACGGGACGAATTCCTACTTTCTTTATACGCCTCTACTACCTTGTCTCGTGTTCATTGTGTATCTCCTTTGTGTACCTTGTAATTTGTTTAAATATATGTTTATCCTGTTTAAAGGTACATCCATGTGCTCAACTATTAAAGTACCCACGTGCTTATATGTACCCACGTGAAAGGTACCTAAACCTTCCAACTTATAATACCTTTAAATCCAACACAACTTCCTGTAATGACTGTTCATAGAAATGAAAGACAATGGCCAATGTCCGCCCTGTCGGCTTGGGCGTTAGAATGCACCGACTGCATCTCTGCAGAGGGGTAAGACTCCCCCAATAGGGCCACCTGTTGGCCGTGGGTGGTGACCCGTGATGCTTAAGGATAGAGCCCAGGTGGATGAGTAGTTCATGACTGCAATACTCCACTTTGGCCCTATCTTGGGCTAGACGGTCGGTCGGTCGGAGAGACTCCCCTCCGATCAATCGGTTGGTCATGTCAAGCCCTAGCACCTATATGATTGCCCAGCCCTATTGCCCTTATGGCAAGAACCAATCCCTTTTATCATATGGGTGCTAGAAGGCGGTGGCTGAGGGTCTTCATATCCTGGGAATGACGTTAAACTCTATCTTATGGTGAGATTCCAGTTTTGGAGGTTTGGGGAATGTGGAGCACCCCTTCATCACCATTGCTCCCTGGTCCACTCTGACCCGGAGTGGTAGTACCTGTTAGAGTCCCATCTATGGGTTAAATAGAAAAACATGAGTATATAGACAAAATTGTATTATCCATTAAGAATGAATTTATTTCAAACTTTGTCGGCATTAAATAACCCACCGAAGTTGATATGCCGTAAAACAAACCAAACTAAAAAGTAAACTAACTCTGGTGTGCAAATGTATATACACAAGTGTGTATTTTGTTTATTTGCTTTGACTGTTTGTGTTGTATGTGTATACATTTAAAAGGGTTTGCTAATGCAATCGTGACAAAAGATATTGGACACATAGCCTAGTGGATAAAGGAGTTAGGTTAAGACAGTTCAAAGTGACAGTTATCTCTAGACTGCAGATTCAATCCTGGTCAGGAGCAGCAATAACATAGAATAATAATCAACACAGCTTAACATCTGTACACCAGCTATGGTTAGTGGAATGAATAAAGGATTAGGTTCAAAGTCCCGTGATGGCTCCCGATTACGACTAGAAGGTTCCCGAGTTCGAAAAAAAGGTTCTCGAGTCAAAGGTGGTACCTGAGACCGAGAAGGTTCCCGAGTCCGACAAGAAATACTTGAAGAAGACCGGAGGGCACAACGGCCGAAACGTTTTACAGATAACAATGAAGATGAGGACAATAGTCCGAATAATCCAAACAATACTAATAAAAGAATAGTTTCAATCACCCATCCGCTTAATGATTGACCTTGTGCCACATCCTACTCATGTTCAGAAAAAAATAAAATAAAACACTGGAGAGAAACGTGAAAGTTGAATAATAATAGGGGGTGTTGGAATATTTGTAATATAGTTATTTACTAAGCTTAGCTTAGATATGGCACGAGGCCAGAAGCATGGGGCACCCAATGAGAATCGAACTTACTAACAATGGTTTGCGAAGCGGGCTTGCTAACCATTACACCACATGAGTGTCCAGAATATTTGTAATATAGTTATTTACTAAGCTTAGCTTAGATATGGCACAAGGCCAGAAGTATGGGGCTCCCAATGAGAAACGAACTCACTAACAATGGTCTGCTATTCTAGCTTGCTAACCATTACACCACACGAGTGTCCAGAATATTTGTAATATAAGGTGTGCTACAATTTCCCACCTAAATTTATAGACTGAGCGAGGTCACGTGGTTTATTCCTCCGCCAATCAACAGCCAAAATGCGTTACTGATACTTGCCATAGTTCATTTCCAACCATTGATGAGGAAGTTCCAATACTAAGAAGCATCAAAGGGTTTTTTTTTATCAAGGATTTCCGTTGGACGATCACGGAGATAAATGAGTAAAATTAGATTCTTGTGTGTAAATAAGCAAAATCTATGGTAGCCCATACGGTAAAATTATACTGTATATTATGTGTACGGTTCATAAGAGGAGAGAACTTATTTCCATACATTTGATGATCCGTAAAGAAAAAGAACAATCGTAAGAAATTTTGGGGATTTCAAAATTAGATAGTGTTTCCGTTCGTTAATTATTTATGATATTTTTTGTGTGGGATAAAAAACAAACAAAAACAAACAAACAAAAAACAACCAAATAAATAAATAAATGAATAAATAAATCAAAACTCTAAACGAATTTTTGATGTGAAGATCAAATACGACAAATCCTGTTGTTTTGGGTGGAATTAAATCTTTGATTTCGTCAAGATTTAATTTTTAATTCCCTCGATGCCTCTTGTAAAAAGGTTCAGACGCAACAAACGCGTCTATACACATGGGCACTTTTTTGTTGATTTGCTTTCAATGTTTGTGTTGTATGTGTGGCTAAATCTAAAAGGGTTTGCTAAAGGCAATAACGAAAAAGATAAAAGAATAGTTTCATTTAAAAAACGAAAGTGTATTGGGGTCATTAGCTTCAAAACGAGGCTTTAAGAGAAAATTATGCAAATTAAGAGAAAATTATGCAAATTAGGAACCAAAAGAAAAACAAAACCAAATACCCCCCCCCCTTTAATCAGCGTTTGGACTCAATTTTTTGCCAATAATTTTTGGATGAATAAGTTTTTTGTTTTTTTTTTAAATTGGTTGGTTGTATTTTCTGGCAAATCATTGCCATGATGGGAGGGATGATCTAGTTTGTGTGACACAAGGCCAATTATTTAAGCAGATTAGTATATGGGCCGGAGTAGCTCAGTCGGTAGAGAGATCTGTTAGAAGCCACAAGGTTCCTAGTTCGATACCGGCACTCGCCAACTCAGCGTATGAGTAGCACAGGGATCTGTGCGGTAAAGTAAGAAGCTGATGGTAGGTGCAGCGCTCCTTCTCAGACGCAAAAACAATCTCCTTGGTCTAGCGCTAGTGAAAAGGGGATAGACTCCCTCGCTGATTGGTTGATACCGACTTTAGGCCACCCCGACGACTTTACTTCTTACTTTAGTATTTGTTTGATTTAGATATTGGTTTTACGGCATACTAACCTCAGTGGGTCATTTAATGCCGATAAAGTTTTGAAATAAATCAATTCTTAATGGACAATACATTTTTTTATAAATACATTTTTCTATTTAACCCATAGATGGGACCCTAACAGGTACTACCAATCCGGGTCAGAGTGGACCAGGAAGCAATGATGATGAAGGGGTGCTCCACATTCCCCAAACCTCCAAAACTGGAACCTCACCATCAGATAGAGTTTAACGTCATTCCCATGACATGTAGATCCTCAGTCACCGCCTTCTAGCACCCATATGATAAAAAGGGGTTGGGTTTACAATAAGGGCAATAGGGTTGGGGCAATCATATAGGTGCTAGGGCTTGACGTGACCAGCCGATTGATCGGGAGCTTTTCCGACTGCCCGTCTAGCCTAAGTAAGGTTCTAAGTGGAGTGTTGCAGGTCATGGACTGCTCATCGACAAAGACTCCGTCCTTAAGCATCACGGGTTGCCACCCACCGTCAAAAGGTAGCCTCATTGGGGGAGTAATACCCCTCTACATGGTAAAAGGCTTATTCCTAGTGACTTTATTAAATATTTTGGTGTCCTACTTGATTCTGACCTAAGCTGGAAATCTCAGATCAATAGCACTGTGCTCAAGCTCAAAAGGGCTAATGCAGCTCTAGCTAAACTTCGTCATTTTGTGCCACTAAATGTTCTGATCCAAGTTTATTATGCCATTTTCCATTCCCATCTCCAATACTGTAATCAAATTTGGGGTCAGCCTAATGGCGGTACTTTGATTAATCGTATAATTGTTCTTCAAAACTTTGCTGTGAGACTTATGTCCTTTGTGCCTCCTAGGACATCATCTAACAACCTGTATGAAAATTTGGAGATTCTCAAATTTTCTGATATGGTCCATTGTGAAAATATTTTGTTCTTACATAAACTATTCCACAATAAAATGCCTGTTTCTGTTCAGAATGCTTTTGCAGTTGACTTCACCCATGCTCATGTCACTCGTGCTGACCAATCTGGTTTGTTTAATTTCCCTATCATCAACACTGTTAGTTTTGGGCATAATTCGATTCGTTTTAATTCAATTCATTCTTGGAATACTGTTCAGTCGTTATTTTTTGATAAAGAAAAGATGAAGCTTGTTTCAGTAAATTATTTTGTCCTTAAAACACTTGAAAAATCATTTTATTGCCTCTTATAAGCAACAGATTTGCATTTAGATTCTCACACGGCTAATTTGTCTCATGATATATATGTATATGTTTACGTTGTGTATTTCATGTATCGTTTCCTGTGAGCGTCCAAGGGTGGTCATGTCCATGGGATTAGCTTCACGCTATTAGGCATGGCCTCCCTTCAATAGTAGTTTAAACCAATAAAGTTTTTCTTTTACTTATATTTTTTTTTAATAATTTGTACTACTATTGATTAATAAAATTTCTTATTTCTTATATATTACAGAGGTGCAGTCGGTGCATTCTAACGCCCCAGCCGACAGGATTTAGATATTAGGTTGTTTAGTGGGATGGTTTGTTGAATTCCCGGCAAGGTAATTTTGACGTACGAAAATGTTCAATATTGTCACTTATCAGTTACCAGAAGCGGCTACCCGGCGTTTGCCTGGTTAGAGGGGAGTTGGAATAATAAAAAGGTTAGTCTCGCAGATCCATTGATTGTTTTGGTCTCACATGTTTTTGACAGGATTTATGCAACCAAATACTTTCCCTTTTCTTAGTATTCAAATTTTAATTTTTTAATTACACTGGTTTACAAATTTAGTTTTTATGCAATGAATGTAAGTGATAGCATTACATTATATATACTAGCAAATATATGCACCCTCCGGTCGCAAGTATTTAAGTTTTAATATAATAAAATATCATATTAAATTAGAAAGGCTAATGAAACTGAATAAGAATGCAGATAAAAAGATTTGGAACAGAGGGGGTATGATTGAAAAATAGAACAACTTTGAAACTAACTCTTCCATCATTTTCTCTTACTCCCGTCTTTCATTGGTAAATTTGCCTAATTTAACTGTTTAGTTAAAATAGGAAGTAAAGTAAAGAATAATATTAGTTATTTCTTCTTGTTAATGGATTTCTTTTAAGATTTATCCCCGAGATTTTTGCTTATATTCATTAAGATAAAACCAAACAATTAGAAATCAATAATACTAAGCATATATTTATTAAAATCAAATTTTTAAGATCAATATGCAAATAAGCCTTTCCATTCATACCGTATACCGCTATGTTGTTGTATATATAAGTACAATTGCATGTTAATAGTATGTAGTTATGGTCAACATTATAAGTATTGTAAAACAATTTTATTAAAAATTGAGGTATAAATAAAGATAAAATCATGGAGAATGTGATGTAAATAACAAAGGGAATTGTATAGTAATATAGTTTCGGTTACAGACAAACAAACCAACAATCTCCATTATAATAAGATATAGCTATATACCAAGACGGATTTTGGCAGTTAAGCGTAGCCAAAACGTCTCAAGCAACAGCCAGTAGTACACTGGCCAGTAGTGCACTGGCAGTCAGCAGATCATCTAAGAAAACACACTTCTAACTATGAATTGTGTACATTGTGTTATCCAAGTATATTTATTCCGTCAATGTTCTTTATCTATCCTCTTTTATCTGTAATAAGCTGCTGCAACTGTTGAAATAAGCACGTATTTACTCTGTATATACTAAAATGAGACCTATTTAAAAGACAGAAAACTAGAGGTGATAGAGCAAAACTGTTTATAAATTTGATTTCAGCACTTCCCAAACATGAATCAAATTATTTTTGCACAGAAAGCAAGATCTGGTGATAGTGAACATGTATATATATATACTTTGACCTTAATTCTTTTATTTTCGTAGTTTTCTCCGGACATACACCCATACATATATACTACAAGTTAGTCCCGCAGATCCATTATTATTGAATTGTGAGTTGAATCCTCGTGGATGCCCCATTTAAATCCCTATCTAAAAAAATAGACCTTGCATTGATCCAGCTACTCTGAAAAGAAATGTTAATGTCTACTATCTAAAATATTAAATGAAAAACAATGTTATCATTTAAATTTTATTTTTTAATTATCTTCACAAATATAAATCAAATCTCTATTATTTTTACTTAAAAACCAAGCCCTGATGATATTTAATGTGTATATATATTTACTTTGTCGTTAATTGTTTTATTTTCAAAGTTTCCCCAGACATACATATACACACAACTACCCTTTATATATGTACTAGAAGCGGCTACCCAGCATCGCCTGGCTAGAGGGGGGATTTAATTTAGTCTCATAGATCGATTATTACTGAATCGTGAGTTGCTTTCCCACAAGATGTCCCAATAAATTACCCAGGTAAAAAAGAAGTGCTGATCCAGCCACTCTGAAAAGAAAAATTAATGTCTACTATTTAGAACATTAAATACAAAAAAAATCCTTGCTGTTATCATTTAAATTTTATTTTTTAATTATCTTCACGAATATAAATCAAATCTTCATTATTTTTACTCAAAAACCAACATATGATGATAGTGAATGTTTATATATATTTACTTTGTCGTTAATTGTTTTATTTTCATAGTTTCATCCGGAAAAATATGTAAGAAAACTTTCTTACATACTGTCGGATTCAATATCCATTTTTACCTTTCATACTTTTCTATAAAACTTTCTTACATATATATATATATACATATATATGTGTGTGTGTGTGTGTGTATGTGCGTGTGTGTGTGGTGTTGTGTGTGTGTGTGTTATGTGTGTGTGGTGTGTGTGTGTGTGTTATGTGTGTGTGTGTAAAAAACCACAAGAATTTAAATGTGAGATACAGTCACCAGATAAGTGACTAGACGAATTTATATCTAAAAAAATAATCTGTCTGAATACCTACTAACAAATGTACCTCTATATATATATATATATATATATATATATATATATATATATATATATATATTATATATGTAAAAATGGAAAAGGAATTGAATCCGACAATATGAGGAAAAATGAGTAAAGAAAAGAAAAGTAAATGGATAAAATGAATTTAATCGATCACTTACACATGTGTTTCGTCAGTTTATGTGTGTGAAAATATTTCTCACACATACAAGAATCGACCTTCATCAGAGTGAATATTTATTTTTATGAAAAAATTCGTTGGGGGAAAAAAAAAAAAAAAGCAAAAACAAAAAAACAACAGAGATTTTTGGAAAAATTCGAAAATCGAATTTTTTAAATTTGGAACGCTGAGAAATAGCTAAGATAGACCGTTATGATTAGGATATTTGATTTTTTTTTGGGTTTTTCATTTTTCCTCATATATATATATATATATATATATATATATATATATATATGTATATATATATATATATATGTGTGTGTGTGTGTGTGTGTGTGTGTGTACGTACACACTCATATATTCATGTGCGTGTGTGTGTGTTCGTGCATGTGTGTGTGCGTGTGTGTTTGTGTGTGATATGATTAGTAGTGTTTAATATCATCAATACATGTGAGACTGAGTGTTATAGAAAGTCCCATGTAATATATATACACTCTACTAATTATACACATATATATATATATAAGGACCTAAATGAGTGAGACACTATCTACCTAAGTTTCACCCTAATGGTTCCTCAGGATATTTCTGACTAAGAATTATCCTGATGAACCATTAGGGTGAAACCTATGTAGATAGTGTCTGATTCATTATAATTTTCTCTACTAAAGCGTACTGAGTACTTTTTACATATCTAAGTTTATTTTCAGAAAGTATGGTCTTTTATTTTTCAATTTCTTTTCACAGATATCAGTTGGTATTTTTTTTAATTTGCAAACAGAGTTATCGTTTTTTTTTCACACCGGTTGATTTTAGAAATTATATATATATATATATATATATATATATATATATATATATATATATATATATATTTGGGAGATTATGTGTTTAATTGAAGTCATACCTAATTTGAAAATTAATTAGTTATAATTAAATGAATTAGGCGTGCATATCAGGTTAAATGTAAGGCGTAAACAAAGTGCGATATATATATATATCAGTTTAAAATAAACGAGAAAATCTGGTAAGCCAGCTAGTGTAATGGTTAGAGTCCCCACCTGTCAGCCTGACAGTAGGGTTCGAATCATGCACAAAGCACTGCCCTGTCTATAACTCTGCTGATGAGGCCTAATAGGCTGAAATGTACTTACAGGGATTGACTTTTTCTTGATTTGTTTACGCTTTACATTTAAACCGATATGCACGCCTAATTTATTTAATTATAACTAATTAATTTTCAAATTAGGTATGACTTCAATTAAGCATATAATCTCCCAAAAATTGTCGGCTATCACCATATTGTTTGTTCTCTTCATATATATATATATATATATATATATATATATATATATATATGTGTGTGTGTGTGTGTGTGTGTTTGGGTGTGTGTGTGTTTGGGTGTGTGTAAATAAATAATATTATATATATATATATATATATATATATATTGTATTGCAAGTCATGAACTGCTCATCCACCTGGGTTCTATCATTAAGCAACACGAGTCACCACCCACGGCCAACAGGGTTTAAGTGGTGCAGCCGTACAGTTGTACTAATACAGCTTAGAATAATTGTCACTTATCATTTTTTTTCANACCAATCAACTCATTTTGTCAGCCATATTAGTTGGAGGTGGATAGCGTTATAGACTCATAGAAAAATGGACTGGTCGATCAGAGTTCAAAATCCTGGACGCACATTTCACATATCGCAAACACCCTTGAGAAAGGTATGCATCCAACTACTCTTTCTTCAGTTATGAGTAAATAGCAGGGCAGACTGGGCTCTTTAACTTTGGTCCTGCAACCAGTCTAGGAAGAAGGAAAACCCTCTTTTTGAAAATTCGGAAAATCTCGTTTAAAAAAAAAAATCCTCTTCTTTTTTTTTCCCAGGAGGCCAAAAGAAGAGAGATCCTCCCTGGTCACTCTGACCCGGAGTGGTAGAACCTGATTAGGGTCCGATCTTAGGGATCTATAAAAAAATTGAGTATCCATTAAGAATGAATTTATTTCAAAACTTTGTCGGCATTAAATGACCCACTGAGGTTGATATGCCATAAAACAAAACAAAATAAAAACAACGTTTTGCAATCGTGCAAATTGTAGTACCTACTCATGCCGTATTTTGTTGTTTTTAATTTTTGATTTTATAAGACTCCTATGTGCGTGTCTTGGGCCAGTTTTATAGATGTTGAATATATCTATCATTGTATCGTCTTCAAATTCATAAGAAGTTCCTGTGGCATATGATTGTCCAAACCCTATTGCCCTTATGGCAAGCCTCAAACCTTTTTTATCCTATGGGTGCTAAAAGGCGTGGCTGAGGGTCTTCATTTCAGGGAATGACGGTAAACTCTATCTGATGGTGAGTTTACAGTTCTGGAGGTTTGGGGAATGTGGAGCACCCTTCATCACCATTGCTCCTGGTTCACTCTGACCGGATGGTAGTACCTGTTAGGGTCCCATCTATGGGTTAAATAGAACAAAATGTGTTTAGAACTATTTTGAGAACCCATCAAAAACTTCTTCTCATAAAAATGACCCGAATAGATTGACATGTCGTAAACCAACCACAACCAACCAACCAACTCAGCAACCGACATAAGAAGCCTTTCTCTTTTTGCTGCAAACACCCCCCACACATACACAACCACACACACACACACACACACACACACAACATATATTATATATAATGAGTGTGTGCACATGTTTAGTCAGGGATAAATAAAGTGAGAGGGGGAAAGTGACAGGCAGAATGTGAAGCTATAAACGAGTCATTTTTTGGCAAATTACGAATGATTAGAATTTACTAAAATGGATATTTTCAAACATAACTCAATCCTAAAACTAAGGAATATTTTAGTAGGATTTTGTGTCATTAAACTAATTGGAAAAGACTTTAGGAGCACAAAACATTGATTCGCTCAGCTTTGTGTAATAGTAATAGTTTATAATAATAATAATAATAATAAAATAATATAATAATAATATAATAATATAATAGTAACAACATGGATAAACTCCTGACCGAAACACGTGTAAATAATTGATTAAAATCCTATATGATTTCTATACTTTCTTTCCTTTATTCATTTTTTTCAACATTATATAATATATATATATATTAATTTTAATTCTAAAAACTTCTACCGGTTTGGAAAATAAACAATTGTAGGGCCAAAAAAAAAAAAACACCGGGAGTTTTCTGGTTTTATATGTAAAAAGTGCTCAATACATTAAGTAGAGCATGATTTTAAGGGCCTACATGAGTCAGACACTATCTACCTAGGTTTCACCCGAATGGTTCTTCAGGATAATTCTGACTCATGAAGAGTCATTCGGGTGAAACCTAGGTAGATAGTATCTGACTCACGTAGAGGAGAGAGAGAGAGAGAGAGAGAGAGAGGAGAGAGATTCAAACCCTGCCCTGGCAGACAGTCGAGATTCTAACCGTTACATACTAGCAGGTCTTCCCAGATTTCTCGCTTCGTTTATAAACTCATATATCCTACATGTTTGGAGACTTGCTACACGACTATCATCCTGCTAATATTATAATATATATATATATATATATATATATATATATATCCCACGCATATATTAATCGTAAGAAACGGACACTGAGAGGAGTTCAAATCCCGGACAAGGCTGTTTGTATTTCACATAACACTAATATACTTGACATTAAATAAATTGATAATCCATTAAACAAAGAAACCAAACCAGTATCCTTAAGAAAGTTTTGCATCCAATTATTCTCCCTCTAGCTATGGGCAAATAAAAGGGCAAACTGGGATTTGGAACTTTGATTGGGCAACCAGTCTAGGAGAAGGAAAAAAAACCTAATTTAAACCGATATATATGTATAAGTAAAGTAAAGTCGTCGGAGTGGTCTAATGCCGGTATCAACCAGACAGCGAAGTCTATCCCATTTTCACTAGCGCTAGACCATTGTAGATGGTGGAGCGTTACACCTACCATCAGCACCTGACTTGATCGCACAGATGTCTATGGTACTCATGCACCGGTATCAAACCAGGAACTGCTAAGCTAAACCGGCCATATATATATATATTTATTATAATAATGGTACACAGTAATAACCTACTCGAGTTTCACAATAAGGATCTTCAGGGTTAAATCCACTGGATTTATCAAATATTAATTAATTGCAGTCGATTGCTCGTGTATATTGTTTCCGTTGACGGTTGGTTATAGATGTGCTGTCAAGGAACGCTGGCTTGTGACCATTTTCACCGGTAAGTCACCTTTTCCCACAAATACCATATATATATATATATATATATATATATATATATATATATATATAACCAAACTTGTTGGTAAATCCTCGCGGTGAGAAAAAACCCAGCAAATAGTTTGATTGTAAAAATATACTACCAAACATCAACCGGGAAGAAAAAAATTTTTTGAAAAAAAGAAAAGACCAAGATAATCGTACCAACAAAAAATAATCTATTAGTGCAATATTTTGGCCAAAAGAAAAAACAATTTATATATATGCATATATATAGATATATAGATATATATATTCATACAAACCCGCAAGGAGACTAAAGCTAATAAGTAAAAAGTGCTCAATACCTAAGTAGAGCAAATAATAAATCTAATGAGTCAGACGAACATACTAAAAATTTTGCTTAATGCTCTTCAGGGCTAAGATCTGATTCTTAGCCCTGAAGAGCATTAAGCGAAACCTTTAGTAGGTTTGTCTGACTCATTAGATTTTATCTTTATATATATATATATAAATATATAATATATATATTATATAGCATATAATATATATATATATATATATATTAAATAAGTAATGAGTAACATAGAGATCTGTCTGGTAAAGTGAGGAGCCTAAGTTAGGTGTGGCGCACCTCCCCAAACGCCAAAACAATCTCCTTGGTCTAGTGCTAGTCTGTTTGATACCGACTTTAGGCAACGATTTTCGACGCATGAGGGTTCACACTCATAATGAACACCCACGCATTGATTTGTTTATAGTGGTGAAGGCTTGTGTTGGACCATCCACACTTTTTGGCACAGTCGATAGGAAAGAATTGGTGCATCAAGGGTTGCCACAAACCCAACCAACGACCGACCTCAGGAATTTTGAAAATTTGAGACTGGTTACCTACCCAAGGCTGAAGGGCCCAGTCTGCCTTAGTATTTAACCCATAGCTGGAGTGAGAACATATGGATTCGTACCTTTCCAAAGGGTATTAGCGCGATGTGAAATGCCAACAGCTTCGTCTAGGAATTGAACTCGATATATTATATATATATATATATATATATATATATATATATATATATATTTTGGTGTGTGTGTGTGTGTGTTTACTTACATGCATAGTTAGTGAGGGTCGGTATCGAACCTGGATGGGCACTATATATATAAAATACATTTTATAGTCGCAGACTAGTATACACACAGTCTCATAGGCTTGACAAGAACTCTCTCTCTCTCTCTCACTCTCACTTTCACTCTCCCACTCTCTCTCTTCTCTTCTCTCTTTCCTTTCTTTTCTCTCTCTCTCTTTCTCTCTCGTCTTGTGTCTCCAACTACCTCTTACCTCCCACAACCACGTGCATCTCTCTTTCTCTCTCTCTCTCTCTCTCTCTCTTCTCTCTCTCTCTCTCTCTAGCTAATCTTCCCCCCTCTCACAAATCACTTGCCAATTCCTGTGCATGTGATGTGTGCTAATTCTTATAGCATAAATCATATTTATACAGGCCCCACCCCCCACTCCACCCATTTGTACTGGCCACCCCCGCTTTTGTACTCGCAATCAACCTCCTCCCCGTAACACTGGCACTACCCGAATTAGGGGCAAATGCAAAATATGAAACTCTCTCTGTATATCACACACATGCACAATATTATTCTCTCTCTCTCTCTCTCTCTCTCTCTCTCTCTATCTCTATCTATCTATCTATCTATCTTTCACACTGACCCAACCGTATTAGTTTTTAAAATGATACATACATATATATATATAGTCCCTCAACAACTATGAGTAGTACACTGATCTGTGCTAGTAAAAAGGGAATAGACTCCCTCGTTATCTGGCTGTTACAGACTTTAGGGCACTCCGACGTCTTTTTTACATTGGACATATTATTGTTATTCACACACCCTGCTCAGTTTTCATTAATATATATATATATATATATATATATATTATATATATATATGTTGTGTGTGTGTGTGTGTGTGTGTGTGTGTGTGTGTGTTGAGAACATTTTAAAAGAAAACAAACACAGGATGTCATGAACGATGGAAATTCTTTAGGTCGATACTTAAGTATTTCGTTTTTTTCAGGACATTGAATATTTCTATGAGTAAAAAATGAAATATGTTCAGTGTATGTTGAATGTGTGATAAAAGGTTATTTACCGTTATGTACGTGGCGTTTATAGATGAAAGCAGATGACGCGATCATTGCATATATACATATATATATATATATATATAATATATATATAATATTGATATGAAAATGGAATTGAATCCGACGATATGTTGAAAGGAAAAATAAATAAACATTTCTCTCTCCTTTATTTATTTTTCCTTCAATATATATATATATATATATATATATATATATATATATATATATATATACATATATATATATATATATATATATGAAATGTATATATATATATAATATATATATATATATTATATATTATATATATATATATTGAAATGTAATTTATATATATATATTGAAATGTATTATATATATAAATATATATATATATATATATATATATATATATATAAATGTATATATATATATATATATATATATATATATATATATATTGAAATATATATATATATATATATATATATATATATATATATATATATATATATATATATATATATATATATATATATATATATATTGCTGATCTTTTTAATAAAATGTTTAATTTTCTGCCGTTGGACCCATAACAACTGCTTTATAAAATATATATATATATATATATATATATATATATATATATATATATATAGAGAGAGAGAGAGAAGAGAGGAGAGAGAGGCAGACAGAGAGAGAAATTGGTTGGAAGCAATTCTGTGACCCTGAATGTATGAGTGTCATAGAATTACTTACATGCAATATACACACACACACACACACACACACACACACATATATATATATATATATATATATATATATGAAAACCTGGCAAATAGCTAGTATTGAAATGTGTGAGATCGATACAGATTGTGATGAATACTAGTGAAATAGATTGATAGAAAGATAGACTGATATCTACATATACAAATTCCAGTGTAAGATTTCTTCCTGTTGTCACTGACATGTTCCAGCATTATTCGCTTTTTGGGTTGCAACAGTACAAATCGTAACTCGCGTATCCAATTTCATCACAATTTTTCGTCGACCTCTTCCGGTCTGAATACAGACAAACCTAGACGGCGTTGCACAAGGCACAGGAATCCGTACACTATACACACACACACACACACACACACACACACACGTGCATATGCACATGCACATACACACACACACACATACACACACACACACATCTATTATTATACTAAAGCTGAGATTATCAACTTTCTTTTCCTATAGGATTTTTTTCTATTTATGTTATGGACACAGTATTTATACTTAGATATTCCTTGGTTTTTAAATATATCAAAAATAAATTATATGTGTAATATTATTTTGCTTTTTTTTGATGCTCATTATGTTACTACTTTTCGACTTAGACAAAATTTGACCTTAAATAATCAATTTAATACATTTTAGTTCGTTTTTAAAATAAAAAGCAGATGATATTTTGGCAGATCCTACTCTTTTCCCTAATCATCTAGCGAGAGCTTAATAGGTGACCCAACGGGTCACGTTTTGTCTAGTATATATATATATATCTTATTATAATGGAGATTGTGGGTTTGTCTGTCTGTAACCGAAACTATATTACTACTCAAGTCACAATTTCTTTAGTTATTTACATCATATTCTCCATGATTTTATTTTTATTTAAACCTTTAATTATTAATAAAATTGTTTTACATTATTAATACTGTTGGTAATATCTACATACTAATAACATGCAATTGTATTTATATATACAACAAAATAGCGGTTTACAGTATGAATGGGAAGGCTAATTTGCATATTGATCTTAAAAAATTGATTTTAATAAATATATGCTTAGTATTATTGATTTCTAATTGTTTGGTTTTATCTTATTGAATATGAGCAAAAATCTCTTCAATAAATCTTAAAAGAAATCCATTAACAAGAAGAAATAACTGTAATATTATTCTTTACTTCCTATTTTAACTAAACAGTTTAATTAGGAAATTTACCAATGAAAGACGGGAGTAACGGAAAATGATGGAAGAATTAGTTTCAAAGTTGTTCTATTTTTCAATCATACCCCCTCTGTTCAAAATCTTTTTATCTACATTCTTATTCAGTTTCATTAGCCTTTCTAATTTAATATCATATTTTATTATAAAATTTAACTAAAATACTTGCACCCGGAGGGTGCATATATTTGCTAGTATATATAAATGATATAGAAGAAAATAAATTTATTTCGACTTTTGTAGTCTCATCATTTCTGTTTTTTTTTTTTTTTTTTAATTATTGACAAAGTAAATATATATACACATTCACTATGAGCAGATCTTGTTTTGAGCAAAAATAATAAAGATTTGATTTATATTCAAAGATAATTACAAAATGAAATTTTGATAGTAACAGCATAGAATTTTGTTTTTTGCATTTAATATTTTAAATAGGAAGCAGTGTTTGCACTTTTCTATGTTAACATCACCAGGTCGGATTAATGCAATGTCTTTTTTTTACATAGAGAATTAAATGGGGCATCCTGTGAAGATCCAACTCCTGATTCTGTAATAATGGATCTGCGAGACTAGTTTATTTGCCATATGCCCTCCATTCAAGCAATGCTGGGTAGTTGCTTCTAGTCTCTCTCTCTCTCTCTCTCTCTCTCTCTCTCTCTATATATATATATATATATATATATATATATATATATATATATATAGAGAGAGAGAGAGAGAGAGAGAGTCATCTACAGACACGTGTTATATATATATAGAGAGAAAATAGTTTGATGCGTACCTTTCCCAAGCGTGTTAGCACTATGTGAAGTGCAAACAGACAATATATCAGGATATATCTTAAGGCATAAGATAACCCTAGATGGGTTAACATACCCTTAACATCATTCAATCAATCAATCCCTCACTTAGCTTCTTAGCTGGATCTGTCTGTTCTTTACATCCGGTGTCTGTTCTTTAGTGAAGCATTTTATTCTAAACGAAATATATTCAGATTTTATTCGTTCTTGTGGATAAAAACAGATATCGTTAGGTATTATTCATTACCCGACATTATTTTGGTTTGGTTTGGTTTGTTCTACGACATACCAACCTCAGTGGGTCATTTAATGCCTACAAACTTTTGAAATAAATTCATTCTTAATAGATAGTCAACTTTTTTATAAACACATTTTTCTATTTAACCCATAGATGGGACCCTAACAGGTACTACCACTCCGAGTCAGAGTGGACCTGGGAACAATGGTGATCAAGGGGTACTCCACATTCCCCAGACCTCCAAGACTGAAACCTCACCATCAGATAGAGTTTAACGTCATTCCCAGGACATGAAGACCCTCAGCCACGACCTTCTAGCACTCATATGATAAAAAAAGGTTGGGACAATCATATAGGTGCTAGGGTTTGACGTGACCAGCCGACTGATCGGAGGAGGCCTCTCCGATCGCCCGTCTAGCCTGAGAAAGGGTTTAAGTGGGGTGTTGCATGTCATGAACTGCTCATCCACCTGGGCTCTCTCCTTAAGCATCACGGGTCGCCAACAAAAGGTGGCCTCATTGGGGGAGTGTTTCTCCTCTGCAGAGATGCAGTCGGTGTATTCTAAAACCCCAACCGACTGGGCTAACCCGACATTATACAATTAAAACGAGTGTCATTTGCCTTCTTACTGGTTCTGCGGCCTCGATTTGTTCTTTGAGTTCTAATTCCTCCGTCTTTTTGCGAAACACTTGAGGAATGTTCCAAGGCACCAACAACACCCTCCAGATTT
>CM042181.1:42910390-42912890 GCA_023376005.1 Doryteuthis pealeii | reverse complement strand
GAGCCCAGGTAGATGAGCAGTTCATGACATGCAATACTCCACTTTGGCCCTATCTTGGGATAGACGGGCGGTCGGAGAGGCCCCCTCCGATCAATCGGCTGGTCACGTCAAGCCCTGCCACCTATATGATTTTCCCAACCCTATTGCCCTTATGGCAAGCCCCAACCCCTTTTTATCATATGAGTGCTAGAAGGCGGTGGCTGGGGGTCTACATGTCCTGGGAATGGCGTTAAACTCTATCTGATGGTGAGGTTCCAGTTCTGGAGGTTTGAGGAATGTGGAGCACCCCTTCATCACCATTGCTCCCTGGTCCACTCTGACCCGGAGTGGTAGTACCTGTTAGGGTCCCATCTATGGGTTAAATAGAAAAATGTATTTATAAAAAAATTGTATTATCCATTAAGAATTGATTTATTTCAAAACTTTATTGGCATTAAATGACCCACTGAGGTTGATATGCCGTAAAACAAAACAAACCTAACCTAACAAGCCTAAAGTCGGTATCAGCCAGTCAGCGAGGGAGTCTATTCCCTTTTCACTAGCGCTAGACCAAGGAGATTGTTTTTGCGTCAGGAGTTGGAACACCACACCTATAAACAACTCGTTACTTTACCACACAGATCCCTGTGCTACTCATACGCTGAGTTGGCGAGGGTAGGTATCGCACTTGGAACATGGTAGTTTCAAGCCGAATGCTCTACCGACTGAGCTACCGACCGACCGAGCTTCAATTAAGTACATGCTAGCAGAACCTGTTTATATACGCTATCGCTTCCGCCTGATCACCACCTTCCCTTATCCTTCCCCTACTGTCTTTCTTTTTTTTCCTTCTTTCTTTTTTCTTTCTTAATGCAATTTTTCTGTGTAGCATGTCCCTTTTCTTTCCTTTCTTTCTTTATAATAAAAACTACTAGCTACTACTTGACTAATCAACGGGGGGGGGGCGACCTAGAGTCGGTATCAGCCAGTTAGCGATGGATTCTATCCCCTTTTCAATAGCGCTAGACTAATACCCTTGTGTAATTTGTATTATTCATATTTCATTGAACGAGTCCAACTTTATTGTAGCGGAAATATCTTCCCTTACAACAGAAAGGTATAAATCCAACTGTTCTTCCTTCCAGCTATAGGTAAATAGTAGGGCAGACTGATCTCTTTAACCTTGATTTTGAGTTTGAGTTTTGTTTAACGGCATATCAACCTCTGTGGGTCATTTAATGCCAAAAAGGTTATTTTGGATTTCAGACTTTAAAGTAGTGGTTCTATGGAGATAATTGGTTATGTTCTGTTATATTTTGTTGAAAAGGTTGCTTTTTTTTTTAATAAAATTTAAAATGTTTTCAGGGTTTGTATTCTTAAAGATGTCTCTCAGGTTTCTTGCTTGATAGTAATTGGCGCGGATATGTTTAAGTCTGTTACAATTTAGAAGGATATGCTTGGTTGTAAGTTGTACTTTGCATGCTGGGCACACTGAGGCACCCTCCCCTTTTAACAGGTACGAATGGGTAATGTGGGTGTGCCCAATACGCAGTCTTTAACCTTGGTTAGAAACCAATCTGAATTTAAACCTCTTAAACTCTGATTAAAAATTGACTATGTGATATAAAAAAAAAAATCTCTTACATAAAACCTAAATTTTTGCATTTAAAAGTAAATTCCCGTAAAATCCCGCCATTTCTTTAATCTTTGTTGACAAAATTATCGCATCTTGACGTGTGCACTATTTTTTTGTATGGAGTCTCATACGTATATGTTTTCAAACAAATAAAATAATAAATTTCTTCAAACACTGTTTGTTTGAGTTCTACAAAGTATAATTATACTAGCGTCACGGATTTGAACCTATTATCGCTGAAGCAAAAAAAAAAAAAAATACAACAATACCCAAAAACCAGATTTTTTGTATATCCCTTAGCGCCCCCCACCCCATGAGGGGTTGGTAAATACATGAAGGTCAACTCTCTGCAAAAAAAAGCTGCAATAGAGTCATTCTCCATGCCACACTCCACTGTTGTGCTTACTTCGGCGTGAAGGGTGGTCATGGAGTCCCCCATGTGACCACTCAGCTGGTCACGCCAAGCCCTAGCATCTATATGAATTTCCCGACCCTATTGCACATGGCAAACTCCAAACCCTTTTTATCATATACCATATTTGATGCACGGGCATATAAGACGCACCCCCATTTCAGCTGGTCAGATTCAGGAAAAAAAGTTTTTAGTTTATTTAAGCATATATTGTTGAAAACAGTCTAGCTGTGCATTACACAAGCAGAAACATAACTCTATAAAAGCAATTTGGCAGTTTAGGGTAGTTAAAAGTACTGAGGGTAAGCTGGGTTAGTGAGCATCATAGAGAAGATTAGCCTTGGCTTATGGGAGATCTCAAACTTCACCGACGATGTATAAGACGCAGGGCAATTTTTTGAGCCAACATTTTTGAAAAAAGTGCGTCCTATATGCCGCCAAATACGGTGTTAGAAGGCAGTAGCTGAGGATCT
>CM042181.1:42872890-42905390 GCA_023376005.1 Doryteuthis pealeii | reverse complement strand
GTTGACGAAAATAGTAAGTTGTCCTTAATTTGTTGCATGTGTGGTAGAATTACAAACAAAAATGGCGACCCTTATACGAATTGTTGTTTTAAATCATAATTCCATTGTTCCCATTTTGAGGCTATTATCTTATTATAATAGATCTTCTGTGTATGTCTATCTGTAACCAAAACTACGTCCCCACTGCCATTGCGATTTTCTTACTTATTCAAATTATATTCTCAACGATTATTTAATTCATTATTTATCTGCGTTATTCGGACTATTGTCCCCATCTTCATTGTTTCGGCCGATATACCCTCCGGCCTTCTTCAGGTATTTCTTGTCGGACTCGGGAACCTTCTTCAGGTATTTCTTGTCGGACTCGGGAAGAAATACCTGAAGAAGGCCGGAGGGTATATTGGCCGAAACGTTGTGTTACATAATCATTAGATACCTAATGATTATGACAATAGTGTAGCAATCATATTAGTGCAGCTGATGGCCTTGAGTGAGTGACAATTCTTGACCTCGCTCTGACCTTGCCTTGCGGGATAGACCGTGAGAAACGGAACCCCGGTAGAAGCCCCCTTCCAGTTTAAGGGGTAAGCAACTTAGAGAGCTAGAACTTAGAAGCGAAGCTAGCAAGATGTGAGTCTCACTGCGTGATTGTCTGGTCTGGGGTTCTACGAATAAAGTAACATCATCGTAAATCGAAGTCTTGTGTTTATTACTAAAAACTAACAATGACACAAGGCTTCTGATAACAAGAAATCCCTAGCAACAGAAACCAGACCCGGAATCCTCAATAGAAGACCAGACGAGACCTTAGAAGATATACCAGACCAAGATAGATGATAGAAGAAGCAAAGACGGCCAGAAGAATAGACGACCAGAGTAAGAAGTAAGAGAAGTATATAACATATAGATATTTAGTGCCGGTAAAGAGGGTATGCAACAGTTGTACAAATAACAATGAAGATGAGGACAATAGTCCGAATAACGCAGATAATACTAATATTCAAGCCTCATCTCAAACATTCAGAAAAATAATAATCTTTATTCATCATTCATTGCAGTCTCGGAAGACTTTATAGTTCTTGCGCCCTGTGGTTACAGCCTCTTCTATGATTGTGAAATCCTCTGTTTGAAAAACTCGATCGCATATGAAGGCTGTCCCTGAAGATGTTGATGTGCCGTTGCTTTGTTGTCGTCACTTTCTTCTGGAACTCTTCGGTTCATGGTGTTGCGCCAGAAACTTCCATAATCGTTGATAATATAACTTAAATAACTTAATTAGCATTTTATTTATTAACGATGTCTCTATTGGAGTCGAGCTGAATTCGATTTGCCTCAAAACTGCCCATATTATTAATGCATAAAAATCCTTAAATATATATTATATATCTCTAAGAAACGAATATATACAGAGCATATGGTGTGATGATTTGCATAATGATCTTAACAAAACGGAGTATTTTGCTAGTATAATATATATATATATATATATATATATATATATATATATAATGTAGAGAGAAATTATATTCAATCAAATGATTACAACCAGCAAAAGATTTAATCTATACATATATATAAAGGGCAGTTGTGTGTATGTATGTCCGAATGTAATCTTCCATACATATATAAAGGTCAGTTGTGTGTATGTGTATGTCCGGAGGAAACTTCGAAAGTAAAACAATTAACGACAAAGCAAATATATATACACATTAAATATCACCAGGGCTTGCTTTTTGAGCAAGAATAATAGAGATTTGATTTATATACATGAAGATAATTAGAAAATAAAATTTAAACGATAGCAGCATGAACTTTTTTAATTTAATATTTTAGATAGTAGACATTAACATTTCTTTTCAGAGTAGCTGGATCAATGCAAGGTCTATTTTCTTTACATAGGGATTTAAATGGGACATCTTACGAGGATTCAACTCAAAATTCAGTGATAATGGATCTGCGGGACTAACTTAACAAAATCCCCGTATCCCCTGGCGATGCGGTCTCTACGTAGGCGGCACGTGACGGACGTCATGGACACATTTCCTACATTGAAGCCTGATCATATATGTGACCTGTGAGGCAGTGCCTGCCTGTCGAGGGCTGGGCTCCTCAGTCACGTACGGTCGCATACGAGAGGAAGCCGGGGAAGTGGTTCATATGTGTGATAGGGTGCGTAAAAACACAGTTGGACTCGTGGGCCATCTGCGTGTATCCAACCAAACCACCTCTAGAAATGGCCTTCTTCTGTGAAGAAGTGGCAATCACCATATATATATATATATATATATATATATATATATATGTTTTTTTAAAAAGTTGGGCGTTATTACGAAGCATCTAAAAATAAATGAATGAACTCGATGTTATGGAGTATTGGATTCACTTATTTTATTATTATTTTTTTTAATCATAAATTTTCGGATTCGTTAGATTCCCTTTATCAAATGACTGTTGTTCCTGTTCAACGGATCTTTTGTCTCTGTTGTTATTGACAGCGGCAGCGTCTGTAAAACATTTATAACAACGGAGTATTCCGATGTCAGCGTTCAGTCCCCTCACGTGAGTTTGTAATTTTAGAATCCATTTAGTTTCTGCTTGTTTTCGAGATTGCGTTGTTGGAAATGCGTGTTCTATCAGAATGCATTTGAGGTGTGTAAGGTTGTGTGGTAGGGTGTTAAAGTGAAGTGACTTTAAAAATGTCAACTTTCGACATATTTTCTTGTTTTTTTCACAAATTCTTTTCATATACATTGTACGACAATATATAGAAATAGGATTAACATTTCGTTCCAAAATATATGAATTTGTTATGTTGTACGGTTAAACGTTTCGGTTTATATAAAACCTTCTTCTGGACAATACGACAAAAGGAACAAGAGAAAATACTTTTCTTGTTCAACACTTTTTTCTCTTCTTTGTTTTATCATATTGTCCTGAAGAAGGTTTTTACATGAACCGAAACGTATAGGCGTCAACATGAACATCATAATAAATTCATCTCCTTTTGGAACATTTTTTTTTCTTTCTTATGGGTAATTCCATGGCAAATCATCCATAAAAAAAGTAAAATTGTCACCGACGCCAAAAGTCGTTAATTCCTGACAATGATGGAGACGCCCTTTGGATGTTTCCTTTGTTGGAGATGATTGGACTTTTATGCCGAACACATTTGCAGATACACCACCACAGGCCGAGTCACTACTGCATAGCCTAGAGAAGGCAGCAAATAATATTGGCCTTCATGTAAACTCCGATAAAACAGAGTACATATGTTTCAAAAGGAAAGGAGACATAACCACACTCAACGGTAAGCCCCTTAAGCCAGTAGAACAATTCACATACCTAGGTGGTAATATCTTATCCATAGAAAGCGATGTAAATACACGAATAGGAAAAGCGTGGTCGGCCACAAACAAATTATCAGTAATATGGAAATCCGATCTCACTGACAAGCTAAAGCGACAATTCTTTCAGGCGCTGGTTGTATCAGTGTTGCTGTACGGATGCACCACATGGACCCTAACGAGGCGCCTTGAGAATAAGCTGGATGGGAGCTGCACAAGAATGCTGCGTGCAGTCCTGAATAAATCGTGGAAGCAGCACCCCACGACGAAACAGCTATATGGCCACCTGCCCCCCATCTCACAAACCATTCGAGTGAGACGGACAAGACATGCCGGCACTGCTGGAGAAGCAAGGACGAGCTCATAAGCGACGTTCTCCTGTGGAAGCCAACACACGGACATGCTAGTGTGGGCCGCCCAGCAAGGACCTACATTGACCAACTAAGCAAAGACGCAGGTTGCTGCACAGAGGACCTCCCTGGGAAAATGAATGATAGGAAAGGTTGGCGAGAGATTGTCATGGATATCCGTGCTAATAGCGCGACATGATTGCTTTATTAATTATTTAATGCTGAAATTTTATACAAATTTGCATAGTTATATAATTTCAAGTGTTCCTATCTAATCTCTTATCATAATGGAGATTCAGAGTCTGTCTGTAACTGAAACTACATCATTGCTTACATCACAATATACTCAGGAATTGTATAAGTTTATTAATGAATATTTAACGTAGTCAAAATCACTAATACATAGAGAAGAATAAATCTTATTATAATGGAGATTGTGGGTTTGTCTGTCTGTAACCGAAACTATATTACTACTCAAGTCACAATTCCCTTAGTTATTTACGCCACATTCTCCATGATTTTATTTTTATTTAAACCTCAATTATTAATAAAATTGTTTTACATCATTAAGACTGTTGACCATATCTACATACTAATAACATGCAGTTGTATTTATATATACAACAAAATAGCGGTTTACAGTGTGAATGGGAAGGCTAATTTGCATATTGATATTAGAAATTTGATTTTAATAAATATATGCTTAGTATTATTGATTTCTAATTGTTTGGTTCTATCTTATTGAATATGAGCAAAAATCTCGGGGATAAATATTAAAAGAAATCCATTAACAAGAAGAAATAACTGTAATATTATTCTTTACTTCCTATTTTAACTAAATAGTTGAATTAGGAAAATTTATCAATGAAAGACGGGAGTAAGGGAAAATGATGGAAGAGTTAGTTTCAAAGTTGTTCTATTTTTCAATCATACCCCCTCTGTTCCAATTCATTTTATCTGCATTCTTATTCAGTTTCATTTCCTTTCTAATTTAATATGATATTTTATTATATTAAAACTTAAGTACTTGCACCCTACGGAGGGTGCATATATTTGCTAGTCTTATTAATGATGTCTCTATAAAAATCTGTGTTAGATTTGCCTCAAAACAACCTACGTTATTAATGCATTTAAAAATCCTGCAATGTGTCTTATATATCACAAAGAAATAAAGGTTTACATTATATATGGTGTGGTTAATTTGTATACTGGTTTTAACAAATTCGGGTTTAATAAATACTTGGTGTTATTGATCTCTAATACATTTGGCCATTTTGATTTTTCTCACTTTCATCACATTGTATTATTATTCTCCATGATTTGGAATTCTGCCGAAAGAGAAATATTTATCTTTCTCTGCAGATCCGGTCTGCCATACAAAAATTTTATTTAGTTTGACTGAGAGGGGGGTAACTTGTTTCACCTTTATATTCCCACATTATCAAGAGATATTAGTTATTGGTAGATTAGGCAGGGGACAGACAGGAATTGAAGAAGAATGGAATTAAAAAAAAATTTAACTCTTTGCCTATTCAAATCTTTTTAACTTAATTTTTTAACCCATTTTTAAACTCATTTTTCCCATGTAACCTATAGATGGTACCCTAACAGGTACTGCCATGCTAGGTCAGAGTAGACCAGGGATTAATGGAGTTATATACCCGTTTGACTCGGTATATAAATGGCAAGAGGAGAGAGGAGATGATGGTTCGTCGGTGAAATAGAAACCCCCTCCCCAAATAAGAAGGTTGCCCCAAGAGTTGACATGCATTAAATCCAACCAATCAACCAACATTTTTGCAGTAAGAGAAACAGACAATGTTTGGAGTGTTGAAGTATCTCTCAGTATAAGACGTACACAGAATCGTCACTTCTATTTATAAACTTTCCCCACATCAGCAGACAAATTCAGTAAGAATTAGCCAATGAGAGACGACCAGAGAAAATATTTAGGGTCGTTTGCAATTGGGTAATTCCATGCCAAATCATCCAGGCCATGTCACCCACCCACTTTAATTATTCGGAAATTTTGACCATATTTGGATTATGTTAAAGTTAGACAATCCTGCCCATGTCACCCATCCACTTCGATTATTCTGAATTTTTTTATCCAAGTGTGGACTATGTTAACATTAGATAATCCCCAAAATTTGATCTTCCAATTCCAAAAATTGGCGGAGTTATGTCGATTTTTAGCTCTCCAAATTTGGGGAGGTTGGCGAAAAATGGCGACTTTTTGTCATCTATTTTTGTTTGTAAAATGAGTTCTAGAACTTCCCTACTCCTAAAAATTGGTTTATAAAAGCATTTTTGCCCAGACAAAAATGTTAGAAAAAGTCACCATTTTTCACAACCCCTCTCAAATTTGGAGAGCTAAAAATCGACATAACTCTGTGTTGTGATGTTAGTCCCAACAGTAAAAAGAAGTCAAGTCGAGATGGGGTAAAATAAGACAAGTGTATTTACAATTAATGGTACAAGTACGACTAGCTTGTCGTTAACGGGAACAGTCCTCCTTTCCACTCGGTGTCTCACTATTTATAGTGAGAACCGGTGCATGTTCTCCACTGTAGGAACGGCCGGTACAACACTCTGCCAGTTTTTGGAATTGGTAGCTCAAATTTTGGGGATTGTCTAACTTTATCATAATGCACACTTGGACAACATTTCAGAAAGATTGAAGGGGGTAGGGGGTGACATGGCCTAGATGATTTAACATAGAATTAACCTTATTTCTATATATTGTTGGATTTATTTCCATATTTCACCCCCCCTCCCCATATATACATTCATATATTTATGAGGGTGTTTAAAACTATCAGCTTAGTGTTTTGGTGCGTTGTTCTCCCCTCTTGGGCGGATAATGTGCCCTCTGGTGTTATTGACAAAAACTAAGAGATGAATACGATTACTTACCCAATTACTAATGCGAAAATATTCAAATTCTTTCACTTGTAGAATTTAAGGAATTTGGTTGCATTTTAACTCCAGTCTGAAATTTGTCTTTTTTTTTTTTCTTTCCTTTTATCTTTTATTATTCTCAAATATTTGTAATGGAATTTAGTTGAATTTTAAATTCACTGCTTTTTCTGGACTACAACAATGAAAAAACAAACAAAAAAAAGAACAAAACATTACACAAAACAAACAAAAATAAAAGGAATGAATAAATAAAAAGCTATAAAAAGCCGACTTTTTTTAGACTAGCAAAAAAAAAAAAAAAAAAGACCCTCCGGGCTGTGTAAAAATAAATTTTAGAAAAATATTCCTTGAGGGGTGTGGAAAAATTTAAATGAATAAAATAAAACGTTTAATATAAAAAAAAAAAAAGGAATTACTTGCTTAAAAAGCATCATATTAACTCCATTGAGATATTTGTTTTGTTTTACGACAGTGATGCCCCCCCCCCAAACGTTTCTAAAAGTTTCTGATTTAATTAATCTTATCTTTATAGAAAAAATTAAAGATTGTTCGATTAAAATATATAATGTTCGTATTTCATAAAATGAAAGAAGGGAGAGTTGGCATTATAAAAAAATATTTCTCCTAATAAATATTCAGGAAAAAAAAACTATTTTAAACATAAATTCATCTAAACATGAATAAGTATAATAATTTTCGTGAAAATTTGGTCTTAATTGACTTTTTATTTTTAAAATATTACTGTGACGTAAATAGTGACGTAGTTTAGGTTACAGATAAAAAGAAACTGAATCTACATTATTAATAGATATACGCTCCTTATTACATTTGGGTCGTTGGTAGTTATCATCAGTATTTGATATGCATGGGTCACTAGGTAGTTTCGGGTCTTTTAACAACATACCCTCTCATCAGGCTGACCCTATCAACTTTTGAGACGCTAACAGACATTTGGCTTTTATTGATTTTGGACGAATCTAAAACTCTCTACCGCGTTTCTGATTGGCTGATGCTAACAACCAGTCAACCGTCCTATCGACTGGGGCGTTAGAATTCACCGACTGCACTTCTGCAGAGGGGTAAGACTCTCCCAATTGGGGCCACCTGTTGGCCGCGGGTGGTGACCCGTGATGCTTAATGACGGAGTCTTGGTCGCTGAGCAGTCCATGACCTGCAACACTCAACTTAGAACCTTACTTAGACTAGACGGGCGGTCGGAGAGGCCCCCTTCGATCAATCGGTTGGTCACGATTTATGATTTTCCCAACCCTATTGCCCTTATGGTAAGCCACAACCCTTTTTATCATATGGGTGCTAGAAGGTGGTGGCTGAGGGTCTACATGACCTGGGAATGACGTTAAACTCTATCTGATGGTGAGGTTCCAGTTTTGGAGGTTTGGGAATGTGGAGTACCCCTTCATCACCATTGCTCCCTGGTCCACTCTGACCCGGAGTGGTAGTACCTGTTAGGGTCCCATCTATGGGTTAAATAGAAAAATGTATTTATAAAAAAATTGTATTATCCATTAAGAATTGATTTATTTCAAAACTTTATCGGCATTAAATGACCCACTGAGGTTGATATGCCGTAAAACAAACCTAATCAAACAGGCAAATGCATGACACGGTATATTTAAGTAGTCTACTTTTTACATATTGAACTATTTAGCAATAGCTCTTAAGCAAACATATTAAAACGTTGTAATAATTAGATTATCATACTGTGGTATATCCACAGGTCCTGCTAGTCAAGATTATCATACTTTTTACATATTGAACAATTTAGCAATAGCTCTTAAATAAAACTAGGGTGTAGTTGAATATCCTTTCCTCATCATTATGTCGACTTAGCAGCACGGATATCCATGAAAATCTTTCACTAACAATCCCTATCTGTCATTGTAAAGTTTTTAAATGCCATCCTTGGCCAGTTGAAAGGGCTTAAAGTTGAAAGGTCTTTAATGTTATGGAATCCTTTAGTGATTCTTTAGTAGTCCTATCCTACGTATTGGTAAAGGTCCAGTGATTTAATTCTATGTCCATCGTCAATGAACGTTGTAGTAATTATGACCAGTAGGGTCGATTAAGTATTGTATCAGCCTCAGAGTTTTGCCAGTGATTGGCCAAGGAATAGATCAGTTAATCTCGGGCAGTCTATAAGTATGAGCGGGGATCTAGCACACACCTTATATGCCCAAATTCTGGAGGCGTGTGGTCTAATGGTTAGAGTCGAAGGAAATGGACTCGCCAACGCGAGTTCAATTCTTGGACGAAGCTGTTGGCATTTCACATAGCTCTAATACCCTTGGGAAAGGTATGAATCCAATTCTCCCTCCAGCTATTGGTAAATAGCAGGGCAGACTGGACTCTTTAACCATGGCTAGGTAATCAGTCTAGGAGAAGGAAAACTCTGAATTCAAACCTGCTAAACTCCGCTTAAGAAATTGACCTTGTGTCGCATCCTGCTCGTGCGGAGGAGTTGGTAAATATATATATATGCCCAAATTCTCAACAGTCATTGCCCCCTGGGAGTTCTTCTGTGCCGCATCCGAAATGTAGGTCCTCACTAAGTGTCCCACACTGGTGTGACCATTTACAAGTTTACACAGGAAAACGTCACTTATGAGTTCGTCCTTGGTTTTCCACCATGCCTTGTTCATATAACTTGGATGGTTTGTGTGATGGGAGGCAAGTGGCCGGACAGCTGTTTTCTTGCGGGGCGTTGTTTCCATGATTTGTTTAAGATAATTTAGCCTATGCATTTAATTGAAATAGAGAGAGAGAGAGAGAGAGAGAGGAGAGAGAGAGAGAGAGACAGTCAGACAGACAGAAGAGAGAGAGAGAGAGAGAGAGAGAGAGAGAGAGAGAGAGAGGGGGAGGGAGAGGGATAGAGAGGGAGAGAGAGGAAGAGAGAGACAGACAGACAGAGAGAGAAAGGGAGAGGGAGAGACAGACAGACAGAGAGAGAGGGAGATAGAGAGGGAGAGGAGAGAGAGGGAGAGAGAGGAAGAGAGAGAGACAGACAGAGAGGGAGAGAGAGAGGGAGAGAGAGAGGGAGAGGGAGAGAGAGAGAGGGAGAGAGAGAGAGGAAGGGGAGAGAGAGAGAGGGAGAGGGAGAGAGAGAGAGAGGAGAGAGGGAGAGGAGAGAGAGAGGGAGAGAGAGAGAGGAGAGAGGAGAGAGCGGGAGAGAGAGGAAGAGAGAGAACAGACAGACAGAGAGAGAGAGAGAGGGGAGAGAGGGAGAGGGAGAGACAGACGATCAGGCAGAGAGAGAGACAGACAGACAGAGAGAGAAAGGGAGAGAGAGAGACGGAGAGAGAGAGAGAGGGAGAGGGAAAGACAGACAGACAGACAGACAGACAGAGAGTAGAATGAAGATATATATATATATCTATTAACAATTAGCAACCCACAAAAAATCATCTGTACGGCCACTTGTCTCCTATCACACAAACCATACAATACAAGTAAGATGAGCACATCATGCGGGACACTGGTGGAGAAGTAAGGACGAATTCATAAATAACGATGTTTATCATGTGGATAGCTACACATGGACATTCTAACCTGAAGTGGTACTACCTGTTAGTCCCATAAGTGGGTCATATATCATCTATTAATAATGGAGATTCGCTTCCGGTTTTTGTCTGTAACAAAAACTACGTCACTGCTTACGTCACATTACCCAAAATCGTCATAACATAGAATAAATACACTCAAAATGTGAACATGCAACATTAGACAGTCCTCATTGTTTTTTAAAACAAGTTTTAATAAATACATGACTGGTATTATATATATATATATATAGTTTGTTTTATTTTAATACATATTTAAAGTTTACATTTCAAATTGTTTTATTTTTTAGTCCTTTAATGAATTTGATGATTTTACTTACTTAGGGTACAAACTCGCTGACATTGATTTTTTTTACTCCCACCCCTCAGGCAATATGTTTCAAAAATCTATTTTTACATCGCCCGGAGGGTGTTTTTTTATTTTGTACTAGTGTGCATAATGCAGTTCGGAAAAGCAGACAGAGCGACGGAGATTGAGAGACAGTCGAAACACGTCTCTGTGGATGACATATATATAATATATATATATATATATATATATATGGTATTTGAGGAAAATATAGATAGATAGATAGATAGATAGAGAGAGAGAGAGAGAGAGAGTGGAGGCGTGAGGGAGCTGGAGAGACGGAGGGAGAGAGATAGAGATATAGATAGATAGTGACAGTCATAGGTAGATAGAACCAATATATATATATATATATATATATATAGAGAGAGAGATAGAGTAAGAGAGAGAAAAAACACACACACACACAACACACACACACACACATATATATATATATATATATATATATATATATATATATATATATATATATTGTATAGATAGATAGATAGATCTGTAAATCTGTTTTCTATTACTCATTTGCTAAGATCCTTTTCTGGTATTTCCTTTAGTTATGAATATGTAATTATTCGTCGTTTAAAAAGTGACATTCCAATCTTTTTTCTGTCTTTCTTTCTTTCTTTCTTTCTTTCTTTCTGTCTTTCTTTCTGTTTATTCTGATAGACCCTCTTTTTCTTTTCTTTTTCTCTTCTTGTTGTTGTTGTTGTATTTCTTTTTCTTCTTCTTCCTCTTCTTCTTCTTGCTTTCTTACGTTTTCTTCTTCTTCTTCTTCTTCTTCTCTTCTTCTTCTTCTTCTTTTTCTTTCTTTCTTTCTTTTTCTTTCTTTCTTCTTTGACTTCTTCTTCTTCTTCTTCTTCTTTTCTTCTTCTACTTCTTCTATCTTTCTTCCTTTCTTTGACTTCTTTCTTTCCTTCTTCTTTTTCTTCTTCTTCTTCTTTCTTTCTTTCTTTCTTTGTCTTCTTCTTCTTTCTTTCTTTCTTCTTTCTTCTCTTTCTTCTTCTTCTTCTTTCTTTTCTTTGACTTCTTTCTTCTTCTTCTTCTTCTTCTCTTTCTTCTCCTTTTCCTTTATCTTTTTCTCTTCTTATTCTTCTTNCAGGCAGGGAAGACTCATTACAAAACTTGTAAACCCTATCTCTCTCTCTCCTCTCTCTCCCCTTCTCCCTCTCTCTCCCGTCCCCTCTCTCTCTCTCTCTCTCTCTATATATATATATATAATATATATTATTATATATATGTTATATTATATGGTCTTCATTATCTATTCTATCTATCGATCTGTGCCACTATCTATTCTAATCTATCTAATCTATTCTATCTATCTTTATATGTTCATAATCTTCTATCTATCTATCATCTATCTTCTCTCTCTCTCTATATATATATATATTATATATGTGTGGTTGTGTGTAACGCTAGTCGGATATATAGTGATGTGGTGTGTGCATCTGTCTGTTCTGTTCATTAATTCTATTCTATCTATCTATCTGGTCCGTCTGTCTATTTGTTGTTTCATATCTAATCTATCTATCTATCTATCTATATATATATATAATATAATATATATATATTATATATTATATCTGTCTGTCTTATTCTATCTATCTATCTATCTGTTTCATTATTCTATCTATCTATCTGTTTCATCTATCTTTGTATCTATCTATCTATCTATCTGTCTCTATCTATCTATCTATCTCTTTCTATTCTATCTATCTATTCTCTCTCTCTCTCTCTATATTATTATATATATATATATGTAGTGTGGTGTGTAGTGTGTATGTGTGTGTGTGTGTGAACCGCGCGTCTTGTCTGTTCATAATCTATCTATTCTATCTATCTATCTGTCCGTCTTGTCTATTTTTGTTCATATCTATCTATCTATCTATCTATTCTATATATATATATATTATATATATCATACATACATACAATATATTATATATATATATATATATATATAATATATATATATATATATATATAATTCTGTTTCATATCTATCTAATCTATCTGTTCATAATCTATCTAATCTATCTATCTATTCTATCTATCTGTTCATTATCTATTCTCCTCTGTCTGTCTGTCTATCTATCTGGTTCTGTTCAATTATTAATCTATCTATCTAACATACAGAAGCAAGCTAGCCACCAAAAAAATCAAATTGCAGGACCAAACAGGATGCGGGGAAGGTCATCCGGCTGGGTTCTTTTTCTGCCAAGAAAATTTGGTATAGCCGGAGGGGAAATTGATAAACAAAAAATTTAAGAAACTGTATCGTAGAGTATTCTAAAATGGGAAACTTTCTTGAATAGGAAAAAAATATACCTTCAGCACTTTGAAAAAAGGGTTTGCATTTTAAAAATGCCCGATATCAACCCGTTTGACCTTGCGGATTCGTTTGGCGGGATGCTCTACCGACTGAGTTAAGATACATTGCTTTACCATGCTAAAAAATAAGAGAGGCATATTGTTTAATGGTTATTCGTCGAAGGAAATGGGACAGGGCCGTCTCGATTTCAAATCCTGCCTTTCAGATTAACCGGTCATTACTCCTTGGGAAAATGTATGTCTATTGTCAGTCTGCCTCTCTCTCTCTTTTCTCTTTTCTAACTATCTCTCTTTCTTCTCTCGCTCTCTTTCTTATCTCTCTCCTTCTTCTCACTTTCTTTCTCTCTCTCTCTTCTTCCTTCTTCTCTTCACCGTCTATGTCTGTATGTCTCACCCTCTCTACTCTTTTCTTTCTCTCTTCTCTTCTCTCTTCACCGTCTATGTCTCTGTGTCGTCTCACTCTCTCTTCTTCTTCTCTCTCTCTCTCTCTTTCT
Organism: Doryteuthis pealeii; assembly: GCA_023376005.1. Lineage (NCBI taxonomy): Eukaryota > Metazoa > Mollusca > Cephalopoda > Myopsida > Loliginidae > Doryteuthis > Doryteuthis pealeii. The sequence continues at coordinate 42,892,022 of CM042181.1, read as the reverse complement.
CTCCTTCCTCCCTCTTTCTCCGTCTAATGTTCTCTGTTGTGCTCACTCTCTCTTCTTTTTTTCTTTTCTTCTCCTCTTCTCTCCTCCTTCTCCTCTTCCTCCTTCACACGTCTTATTGTCTCTTGTCTCAACTCTCTCTCTTTTTTCTTTCTTCTTTCTCTCTTCTCTCTCTCTCTCTCTTTCACCGTCTATGTTTCTCTTGTGCGTTGATATTGTCTCACTCTCTCTCTTTTTCTTTCTCTTTCTCTTCTTCTCCTCTTCTCTCTCTCTTTCACCGTCATGTCTCTGTGTTCTCATCCTCTCTCTCTTTCTTTCTCTCTCTCTTTCTCTCTCTCACTTCTCTTTTCACCCGTCTATTGTCTCTGTTGTCTTCATCCTCTCTCTCTTTTTTCTTTTCTCTCTCTCTTTTTCTCTTCTCTCTTCTCTTCACCGTCTTGTCTCTCCGTGTTTCTACATCCCTCTCTCTCTTTTTTCCTCTTCCTCTTTCTCTCTCTCCTCTCTCTCTTCACCGTCTATGTCTCTGGTTCTCATTCCTCTCTCTTCTTTTTCTTTCTTTCTTTCTTTTCTTTTCTCTCTTCTTCTCTCTTTTCACTGTCTATGTCTCGTGTCTCTGGTCTCACCTCTCTCTTCTCTCTTCTGTCTGTCCTTCTCACCCACTCATTTCGCTTCTTTGTTGTTTCTGTCTGTCTCGGTGTCTGTCTATTAGTCAGTCATGTACGGTCTGTCTGTCTTCTCTTTCTTTCTCTATCTATCTCTGTCCCTCTCTTTCACATTAAACGTTATTACTTCCTGGGAAATGGTATGAACTTAACTCTTTCTTCATTCAAGCAATGAATAGATTAGTTGATTGTTTTTGGTTTGTTTTGTTTACGGCATATTCAAACCTCAGTGGGTTCATTTTAATGCTGAAAAGTTTTGAAAATAAATCAATCTTTATGGATAATACAAATTGTTTAATAAATACATTTTCTATTAACCCATAGATGGGAACTAACCAGGTTACACCACTCCGGGTCAGAGTGGAACAAGGGAGCCAATGGTGATGAAGGGGTGCTCCACATTCCCAAACCTCCAAAACTGGGAACCTCACCATCAGATAGAGTTAACGCCATTCCCAAGATATGTAGACCCTCCAGTCACCGCCTTCTAGAACCATGTGATAAAAAAAGGGTTGGGGCTTGCATAAGGGCAATTAGGGTTGGGAAAATCATATAGGTGAGGCTTGACGTGACAGGACGATTGATCGGAGGGGGCCTCTCCCCGACCGCCGGTCTAGCCCAAGATAGGCCAAAGTGAGTATTGCATGTCAATGAAACTGCTCATCTACCTTAGGCTCTATCCTTAAGCAACACCGAAGTCGCCAGCCACGGCCAAACAGGTGGGCCCATAGGGGGTGTCTTACCCTCTGCAGGCAGGTGCAGTCAGTGCATTCTTAAGGCCCAAGCCGGAACAGGGCGGAAATAAAAAGTTGAAATCAATCGGCTCTTTGACCATTGAATTGCACCCGGTCTTAGGAGAATGAAAAAACTCTCAATTCAAACCAGCGTTGAACACTAATTTGAAAAATTGACCTTGTGTTGCATCCTGCTCGAAAAGCGGTGCGTTTGAGTAAGTAAATACAATTGCGTCTGTTTAAACATTTAACTTTTGGGGTCACGCACTCATGTCGCGAAGGGGGGGTGAATTACAAATGTTCTTAGTATCATCAGCGTCTTCATCCAACTTTGAATGTATTTCAAAATATATTTCATTATCGTCAAGTTTTGAGAGATATTTCTTTTCTTAAAGAGGACCCCAAAAAGAACTTCCACTTTGAATTATTCATTTTAAAATATTTCCATGCAATCCATATTTACTCCTATTTATTTCTGGATTGCTTTGGCAACAGAGCGTATTGAACACGCTGTGTGGGTCATGCGTGCACAGTTAACAGGGACCAAAGTTTCCTCTGAAAGAGGTTTCTATTTCAGGTACCCTTCACCTTTAAGCTCTTTGCTTTGGAAGAAACCTAGTCCGAAAAATTCAACCTATTTTCGTTTTGAATTTGTTATTTCAAAATGATATTCACCACACACACACACACACCACACCACACACACACACACACACACACAACACACCAACACCAGCGTGTAAAAAGACGATACACATTTTTGTGAACAAGTCGTATTACACTTAAGGTCGGACAAACAATATGTTTGAACACATGGTGTAAACCTAAACATTGAGTTGTGTCCTCGCGGGAAAAGACTACACATGACAAAGCTTTGCTAGCGTTAACACAAGCGTAAACAGTTTCTAATCTTTACACCGTGCAACTTAACACACACATTACAACAAACCACCCCATACCGGACAACATCTCTTCTCTCTTTCCTCTCTCTGTCCTCTTTTCTCTCCTCTCCTCCTCTCTCTGTCTCCTCTCCCTCTCTCCTCTTCTATCTTCTCTCTTTTTTCCTCCTCTCCTCTCCTTCCTTCTCTTTCCCTTTCTCTCTCTCTTTTCTCTCTCTCTTTTCTCTTCTTCTCTCTCTCTTTCTCTCTCTCTCTCTTTCTCTCTCTCTTTCTCTCTCTCTCTTTCTCCTCTCTCTCTCTCTCTTTCTTTTCTCTCCTCTTTACTCCTCTCTCTCTTTCTCTCTCTTCTCTTTCTTCCTCTCTTTCTCTCTCTCTCTCTTACCTCTCTCTCTTTCTCTCTCTCTCTCTCTTTACTCTTTCTTCTTACTCTCTCTCTTACTCTCTCTCTCTTTCTCTCTCTCTTTCCTCCTCTTTACTCTCTCTCTCTTTCTCTCTCTCTCTCTTACTCTCTCTTTCTCTCTTCTCTCTCTCCTCTTTCTCTCTCTTCTCTCTCTCTTCTCTCGGCTCTTTCTCTCTCTCTTTTCATCTCTTCTCTCTCTCTTACTTTCTCTCTTTTTCTCTCTCTTCTCTCCTACTTCTCTCTCTTCTCTCTCTCTCTCTCTCTCTCTCTTCTCTCCTCTCTTCTCTCTTTACTCTCTCTCTTCTTATCTCCTTCTTCTTCTCTCTCTTCTCTCTTTCTCTCTATTACTATATATTATATAGCCTGCTTCTTCTTTCTTTAACACCACCAGGACAACATTCAAAAACCACCTCTCTCTCTCTCCCTCCTCTGTCCTAACCCACACACACCTCCCCCTCTCTCTCAATCTATCTATCTATCTATCTACTTCCGTCTATTTTGTCTGTCTTCTTCTATTATCTATCGTTCATTATCTACTCATCTATCTACTCTTCATATATATATATATATATTATATTATATCTATATATCATATACTATATACTATGTATCTATACTATTGTTGTCTGATTATCTATACATCTATGCTTGTTTTCATTATCTATCTATCTATCTTATCTTATCTATCTATCTGTTTCATTATCTATCTATATCTATCTATCTATCTATCTGTTTTCATTTATCTATCTATCTTCTTCTTATCTATCTATCTCTTCTATTACTATATTGTTTCATTATCTATCTGATCTGATCTAGTTCTATCTGTCTTATCTTTAATCTATCTACAGAAGTTCAATTAATCATCTATCTATCTCTATCTATCTAACAAAACTTACAGATACGTACTGTCTTTAAATTCATATAGAAAACACTACTTACATCACTGACGATTTCCTCTTATCTTTCTGTGTTTCTACTCTTCTTAATGTCATCGGTGCCAAGTTCGGCCGCTCTCTTCGCTCGTTAAAGCCTCATCTGCTTCCTTCTCATAGACTTCCCTCTCTTCAATGGTTCCTTCTCTCTCACTTCTAGCTTGGCAACTCTTCGTTTTCTTTACTTTCCAGTATGAGTCGTTCACTACTGTCCTATTATCTCTCCTTACTTCTCCGCTCTTGATAGGTGGAATGCCTCTCAATCGTCTTTCACTAGCTGCCCATATGATTTCAAACTAGCTTATGAAAGCCATTTTTATAATGTGCTTAGAAGAGCAGTCTGGCGTCTGATCATGTACTCTGGTTTCGAATGGGAAATCTATCTGAATGTTGTTCTCAGTTTAAGAAGTTTAGGGTGGCTATCACCAATTGCTCCTGTCACGTTGACCCGCGAAGTCGTGTATGTATTTTCCTGTTAAGGTCCATCCATTGGGTAACAAAAGAACAAGTATCATAATGTTAGTAAAAAAATTGTATTATCCATAGAATTGATAGTTTCAAAACTTGTGCATTACATGACCACTAGGTGAAGCGTAAAAGACAAATCAACTTACCGTAACAGCTAAAGTCGGTTCAGGCCAATTCAGGAGGAGTCTATTCCTTTCACTAGCGCTAGACCAAGGAGATTTTTTGCGTCAGGAGTGGAACACCACACCTATAAACAAGCCGGTTACTTACCACACAGATGCCCTGTGTACTCATACGCAGTTGGCGAGGGAAGGTATCCGCACTTGAACATGGTTAGTTTCAAGCCGATAGCTCTACCCCGACTGAGCTTACCGACCGACCGAGCTTAATTAAAGTACATTGCTAGCAGAACCTGTTTATATACGCTATCGCTCGCCTGATCACCACCTTCCCCTTATCCTTCCCTAGTTTCTTTTCTCTGTCTTTTATTCATTTTTTTGTAGTGTCTCTTCTTGTCTCTTTATTTTAAAACTTTATCTTATAATAAGAGGGCTAAGTCGTATAGCATACTGATATCCTTTCTAGCGTACTTACCTGTGTAATGTATATCATACGGTCCACTTTTAGGCGGAATATCTTCCCTACAGTATATCCGTTTCTTCTTCCAGCTATATAAGTAGCAGGACTAATCCTTTAGCTATCTTACTTGAGTTTTCTAATCAACAGGCAGGGTGGCGACCTCGTGGGTCAGTTAATCGCCAAAGATGTTGGAGTCTTCGACCCTATTTAAATACGTAGACTATGAAAATTTCTCTGTGTAATTTGTGAATTCTTTTAATATTAAATTTTCAGTTTATCTAAGATGCTCTCAGACTTTGCTCTTGATATATTGCTCGGATATGTTAATCTGCTTACAATAGAATAGTGGTTGGTGAAGGTTGTATTACATCTGCAACTGGCCATTCTCCCTTTTAACCAGGTCAATAGGTAATGTGGAGTTAGTAAGCCAACTGGGACTCTTTAACCTTGTGTTAGAAACCGAATCTGAATTTAAACTCTTAAAACTCGATTAAAAATTGACTTGTGATATAAAAAAAAAAAAAAATTATCTCTTACATAAGACCTAAATTTTGCATATTTAAAAGTTAAATTCCCGTAAAAAAATCCCGACCCATTCTTTATCTTTTGTGACCAAAATTTATCGCATCTTGACGTTGTGCACTATTTTTTGTATGGAGTCTCATGTACGTATTGTTTTCAAACAAATAAAATAATAAATTTCTTCAAACACTGTTTGTTTGAGTTCTACAAAGTATAATTATACTATTCTCACGGATTTGAAAAACCTATTATCGCTGAAGCAAAAAAAAAAAAAAAAAACAACAATACCCAAAAAACCAGGTTTTTTGTATATCCTTAGCGTTCCCCCCACCCATGAGTGTTGGTAATACATGTAAAGGTCAAACTCTCTGCAAAAAAAAAAGCTGCAATAGAGTCATTTCTCCATTGCCACACTCCACTGTTGTGCTTACTTTCGGCGTGAAGGTGGTCATGGGGTCCCCCATGTGACCATCAGCTGCGTCACCGCCAAGCCCTAGCATCTATATGAAATTTCCCGACCACTATTGCACATGGCAAACTCCAAAACCTTTTTTCATATACCATATTGAGCACGGGCATATAAGACGCCCCCCCATTTCAGAGTGGTCAGATTCAGGAAAAAAAGTTTTTAGTTATTTAAGCAATATTGTTGAAAACAGTCTAGTTGTGCATTACACAAGCAGAAACATAACTCTATAAAAGCAATTGGCAGTTTAGGGTGTAGTTAAAGTACTGAGGGTAAGCTGGCGTTAGTAGCATCAGTAGAGAAGATGCCTTGGCTTTAGGGAGATCTCAAACTTCACCGACGATGTATAAACGACAGGCGTAATTTTGAGCCAACATTTTTTGAAAGAATGTGCGTCATTATGCCGCCAAATACGGTGTTAGAAAGGCAGTAGCTGAGGATCTTAGTGTTCCTTGTCGATGTTACATTGCATTCAATCATGAGGTTCAAATTATTGAGCCTCTGAATCTCCTATATTGAAATTACTTCCCATGCTCCACTCTGACCCGGTTTAGAGTATATATTCATGATCCAATCTATGCCCCACCATGCGGGCTGGGGCTGCTAGAATTATGCCGACTCATCCATGCAGAGGGGTTAAAAATCCCGAATGGGGACCACCTGTTGACTGTGTTGTCGACTCCGTGATCCTTAAGAAAGGATCTTGTGGTGAGCAGTCCATAACATTCCAAAACTCAACTTTTGCGTCCTTCTTATTTGGAGGAGGACCCCTCCGATCAATCGGCCAGTTCACGTCAGCCCGTAAAACCCATATTATTTGTCCCAAGCAATTGCCCTTACAGAGGAAACCCCCTAATCCCTTTTACTATATGTGCTAGAAGGCCGATGACTGAGGGTCTTAGGATCTTGGTTGTGAAGTTTAAATTTTATCCAATTGCAAAGTTCCAATTTTGGAGATCTGGGGAAAAGTGGAGTACTCATTCATCGCTATTACTCCCGGTCCACTCTGACCCGGAGTGGTAGTACTGTTAGCGGTCCCATCTATGGTTGTATTGAAAAATGCGTTGAAAAAGTTAGTCTCATTTATGTAGAAATGTTCAGATTACCCATTTTTGATCTCCATGTTTCTAACGCACGTGGCCATGCCTACAAAAATCAGAAAACAGCATTGCCTCACACGACTTTCAGAAACATTTTTTCACGCTCAGAATTTGCCAAGGCATGGAATAAACTGCCTGCGTCCGTTGTAGGCTGCCGAAACACTGTATCTTTCAAAGCCTCCTTGCTTCCTGTAATCGCCACATTACCTGATACCCACTCCACACACATTGCACCACGCGCACGCATTTGTATATTTTACTGTATGCTGTTCATATTCCTAACACTAATACATTATCGTGTACTAGCATGAAACTTTGACGATTGTGGTGCACCTGGAGCACTGTACACATACAGTATTGTACTGATTGCCATTCATGTTCCTGACACTAATATTTTTCATGTACTAACATGAATTGAGGAGTGTGGTGCACCTGAGCACTGTACACATACATGTATTTGTTACTGTACGCTGTTCATTTCCTATGACACTAATAATTTTTTCTATTGTACTAGACATGAAGATTTTGATGAGTTGTGGTGCACCTGAGCACTGTACACATACATGTATATTATTACTGTATGCTATTCATGTTTCCTGACACTAATACATTATTTCATGTACTAGACATGAGGACTTTGAATGATTGTGGTGCACCTGAGCACTGTACACATTACATGTCTATTATTTACTGTACGCTATTCATGTTCCTGACTCTAATAATTTTTTCTATGTACTATACATTGAGAGATTTTGATAGGTTGTGGTGATACCCATCAAGAAAGAATGAAACAAAATGTCTTTGGCCTTAAATAAGCCAACAAAGGTGACATGCCGTAACAAATCCAACCAACAATCAACCAAACATAAATATTGTCAAGGAACTGACACGATTGTATCGCAGAAGTAAATAAAAACAAAACATCTTTAGCATAAAATAACCCACAAATAAAGTTTAATACCCATCAAGAAAGATGAAACAAAACGTTTTCGGCATAAAATAACCAACAAGGGTTGACATGCATAAAATCCAACCAACCATTCAAAAGGGTCGGTCAATCCTCTCAGTGCCATGTGTGACTATTAGTCGAATTTCATACCTCACTCCTCTTGCGTTTATTATTTCCGGTTCAAACCTGTTCTTCTTCTGTGGTCATCCATGAGTGATTGTTTTGTTCAGTCAAATAATTTATTCATAATCTCTATTTTAAATCGAGGAATCTACCTATCTGAATTACTAACACTTTCCATGGTTTACACCCACCTCACACACAAGTATATATGGTAAAATATGAGGAATGAAAGAACAAAACTCAGACAAAAATGTTCTACAAGTGATCTACACCCCCTCCACACACAAGTTATATATTATATAGTATATATTATATATATATATTATTATTATATTATGTTTTTTATGTTGAAGTGGGCGTTATTATGAAGCATTTTAAAAATAAATGAAGGAACTCGATGTTATGGAGTACTGGATTCACTTTATTTTTATTATTTGTATACATTTTCGATCGTTAGATTCCCTTTTTTCAAATGAATGTCGCCCCTGTTCAACAGATACCGAGAGAAGCATACGGAGACCCCTAAAATACAACATGAATTATAATTATATATATATATATATTATATATATATATATGGTAAAATCTACCTATCTGAATTACTAACATTTTCAGTTCACCCTCTCACACACAAGTATATATATATATATATATATATATATCATATATGTATAATTTATATAATGAGTAAGGTAAAAGGAAAAGTGGACAAAAAATAATGACTCAAACAAGTGGAAGTTAGGAGAGAAATATTTCGCTCCTTCTGACGCGAAGAACATCACCAGTCTAACTGTATTCAAAGCAAAATACGTACATTTGTGTTATAGAAGAGAAGTGGGTTTGTGGTGAAATCGCGTCAGAAGACGAAATATTTCTCTCCTACTTCCTCTTGTTTGAGTCATTATTTTTTGTCCACTTTTCTGTTTTATCTTACCTCATACTGTCTGGATTTCTTCACTCCAACCTCCTAATCTTCCATATCATATACTATATAGTATATTATATATATATATATATACGTATATTGGTTTGGAGTGCTTGACTTTTGAAGGCCTATTTCAAAAATGCAGGTGTAAAGAAAAAAATAATAACGGTAACAATGGTGTCTGTGTGTTAACCTTATTTTATTCTTTGAATTTCGAGCATAAACATCTTCTTTTTCAAAGATTCACATGGGAATGAAGTAGTTCTGTTATTGGCATTTTTATTTAAACGAATCTTTTTTTTTTTTTGAAAACATGAGGTATTTTTATATAACAGTATTGTGACAATGGTGATGAAGGGGGCTCCACATTCCCCCAAAATCTGCAAAACTGGTAACCCACCATCAGATAGAGTTTAACGTCATTCCCAGGATATGTAGACCCTCAGTCACGCCTTCTAGCACCCATATTGATAAAAAATGGGGTTGGCTTGCCATAAGGGCAATAGGGTTGGGAAAATCAATATAGGTGCTAGGGCTTTGGACATGTCCAGCCGAATTGATCGGAGGCGCCTCTCTAGCCAAGATAGAGCCAAAGTGGAGTATTGCAGGTCATGAACTGCTCATCCACCTGGGTTCTATCCTTAAACATCACGGTCGCCACCCACGGCCAACAGGTGGCCCCATTGGGGGAGTCTTTCCCTTCTGCAGAGGTGAGTCTGTGCATTCTAACGCCCCAGCCGACAGGGCGGGTAGTTTCTAGCATTGGAGAAAGGAAACTAAATTACTCGGATACTTTTGTATTATATCTTATGGTGGGTTGGGCCTTCCGTCTATTTAAGACGATGGGCGTAGAGTCCATTTTCTTTTGTCTTTTTTTACCTACAGCTATGTGAAGTGGCTGAACAAACCGATCTTGAATGGCAGTCTCTGGTACAGTGATTGCAAACAAAAGGCGATGCTTTCTGTAGGTGTTGGGGGTGTGGTTTTCTCTCCTTAAACTGAGAGGATCTGGCTCTCTTTTCTGTGGTGGCCCATTCCCTCTCTTTTTCACCCCCTTTTGTTCCTTGTTTGATGAGGAGGCACCAGATCGCACGGTCTTCTGCACAAGCCTCCCATGTGTTGGTGTTAATGTGGTATGTCTTCGTGTCTCTCTTGCAGACATCTTTGAAGTGTAGGCGTGGTCTCCCTACCGGTCGGGTACCCTCCACTAGTTCACCATACAATAGGTCTTTGGGGATGCGGCCTTTGTCCATCCTCCTGATATGGCCAAGCCAACGTAGGCGTCTCTCGCAGATGATGGCGCGTATACTGTTTAGGTTTGCTCGTTCCACCACTTCTGTGTTGGGCACTTTGTCCTGCCAGCGAATGCGTAAACATTGTATTATATAATATATATATATATATATATATATATATATATATATATACATATATATATATATATAATTTAATATACCAAACTTGTTGGTGAATCCTCGCGGTGAGAAAAAAAACCCCAGCAATTAGTTTGATTGTAAAAATATACTACCAAACATCAACCGGGGAGAAAAAAATGTTTGTAAAAAAGAAAAGACCAAGATAATCGTACCAACAAAAAATAATCTATTGGTACAGTATTTGGCCAAAAGAAAAAACAATTTATATGCATATATATATATATATATATATATATATATATATATATATTCATACAAACCCGCCAGGAGACTAAAGCTAATAAGTAAAAAGTGCTCAATACCTAAGTAGAGCAAATGATAAAGATAAATCTAATGAGTCAGACAAACCTAGTAAAAGTTTCGCTTAATGCTCTTCAGGGCTAAGATCTGGATCCGAGTCAGATCTTAGCCTGAATAGCATTCGTCTGACTCATTAGATTTATCTTTATATATATATATATATATATATATATATATATATATATATATATATATATATTATTCCAGGTTTAACGTAGCCTTTTTGTTTTATCAAGCAGGTCTTAGTAGTTTGTTAACACTCACACACACATACACACACAAACACACACACACACACACACACACACACACACACACACACACACACATATATATATATATATATATATATATATATATATATATATATATATATATATGTCTGTGTGTCTGTGTGTCTGCGTGTGTCTGTGTTAAACATTAAGAGAAATAATTCTCTCTCGATACTTTATCAAATAAATTCCTAGTTTATTTACATTAGTAGAGAGCTATTTATATAGAATTTGTTAGGGGCTACATACTTATGGTAAAACCATATATATATGTATATATATATATATATATATATATATATATATATATATATATACATATATGTGTGTGTGTGAGGGGAGGCGTGGGGGGGCAGATTGAACAGGAATGATAATATCAGTGTTGACGAAAATAGTAAGTTGTCCTTAATTTGTTGCATGTGTGCTAGAATTACAAACAAAAATGGCGACCCTTATACGAATTGTTGTTTTAAATCATAATTCCATTGTTTCCATTTTAAGGCTATTATCTTATTATAATAGATCTTCTGTGTATGTCTATCTGTAACCAAAACTACGTTCCCACTGCCATTGCGATTTTCTTACTTATTCAAATTATATTCTCAACGATTATTTAATTCATTATTTATCTGCGTTATTCGGACTATTGTCCCCATCTTCATTGTTTCGGCCGATATACCCTCCAGCCTTCTTCAGGTATTTCTTGTTGGACTCGGGAACCTTCTTCAGGTATTTCTTGTCGGACTCGGGAAGAAATACCTGAAGAAGGCCGGAGGGTATATTGGCCGAAACGTTGTACAAGTAACAATGAAGATGGGGACAATAGTCCGAATAACGCAGATAACACTAATCTTCAAACCTCATCAGAAACATTCAGAGAAACTATGTATATAGAATAAGAGTTTTAGATTTCTATAAAAAAAATACTCTTTTTAACAAATAACTATTTCCTTTACTTGTTTCTTATTGTCCCGAAGAAGGTTCTTTGTAAACCGAAATGTTCGAACTTACAGTTTAGCATCCCTTGTTTGTATACATTTCTTCACAAACACACACACACACATATATTGTCGGGGCAGATAACAATGAAGATGAGGACAATAGTCCGAATAACGCAGATAATACTAATCTTCAAGCCTCATCTCAAACATTCAGAGAAATAGTAATCTTTATTCATCATTTATTGCAGTCTCGGAAGACTATATAGTTCTTGCGCCCTGGGGTTACAGCCTCTTCTATGATTGTGAAATCCTATGTTCGAAAAACTCGATCGCATATGAAGGCTGTCCCTGAAGATGTTGATGTGCCGTTGCTTTGTTGTCGTCGCTTTCTTCTGGAACTCTTCGGTCCACGGTGTTGCGCCAGAAACTTCCATAATCGTTGATAATATAACCTAAGTAACTTAATCTTAATTAGCATTTTATTTATTAACGATGTCTCTATTAAAGTCGAGCTGAATTCGATTTGCCTCAAAACTGCCCATATTATTAATGCATAAAAATCCTTAAATATGTATTATATATCTCTAAGAAACGAATATATACAGAGCATATGGTGTGATGATTTGCATAATGATCTTAACAAAACGGAGTATTTTGCTAGTATATATATATATATATATATATATATATATATATATATATATATAAATGTAGAGAGAAATTATATTCAATCAAATGATTACAACCAGCAAAAGATTTAATCTATATATAAAGGGCAGTTGTGTGTATGTGTATGTCCGGAGGAAACTTCGAAAGTAAAACAATTAACGACAAAGTAAATATATATACACATTAAATATCACCAGGGCTTGCTTTTTGAGCAAGAATAATAGAGATTTGATTTATATACATGAAGATAATTAGAAAATAAAATTTAAACGATAGCAGCATGAATTTTTTTTAAATTTAATATTTTAGATAGTAGACATTAACATTTCTTTTCAGAGTAGCTGGATCAATGCAAGGTCGATTTTCTTTACATAGGGATTTAAATGGGACATCTTACGAGGATTCAACTCACAATTCAGTGATAATGGATCTGCGGGACTAACTTAACAAAATCCCCGTATCCCCTGGCGATGCGGTCTCTACGTAGGCGGCACGTGACGGACGTCATGGACACATTTCCTACATTGAAGCCTGATCATATATGTGACCTGTGAGGCAGTGCCTGCCTGTCGAGGGCTGGGCTTCTCAGTCACGTACGGTCGCATACGAGAGGAAGCCGGGGAAGTGGTTCATATGTGTGATAGGGTGCGTAAAAACACAGTTGGACTCGTGGGCCATCTGCGTGTATCCAACCAAACCACCTCTAGAAATGGCCTTCTGTGAAGAAGTGGCAATCACCATAATATATATATATATATATATATATATATATATATATATATATATATATATATATATATATTTATGTGTTTTTTTTAAGTTGGGCGTTATTACGAAGCATCTAAAATAAATGAATGAACTCGATATTATGGAGTATTGGATTCACTTATTTTTTTATATTATTTTTTATCATAAATTTTCGGGTTCGTTAGATACCCTTTATCAATGACTGTTGTTCCTGTTCAACGGATCTTTTGTCTCTGTTGTTATTGACAGCGGCAGCGTCTGTAAAAATTTATAACAACGGAGTATTCCGATGTCAGCGTTCAGTCCCCTCACGTGAGTTTGTAATTTTAGAATCCATTTAGTTTCTGCTTGTTTTCGAGATTGCGTTGTTGGAAATTCGTGTTCTATTAGAATGCATTTGAGGTGTGTAAGGTTGTGTGGTAGGGTGTTAAAGTGAAGTGCTATTGTACTATGCGGGGATTTGAGTTTTATTGTGGATTTGTGGTTATTTAATCTTAGTCCTCTCTCTCTCTCTTCCTCTCTCTTCTCTCTCTCTCTCTATATATTATATATATATATATATATTAAATATATATATATATATATATATATATTATACAAACTCCTCCGCTCTGGCAGGATGCGAAACAAGGTCAATTTCTTAAGTTACGTTTAACAGGTTTGAATTCAGAGTTTTCCTTCGCATATCCATTGTTAAAGAACCAAATATTCCTCAATATTTACCCATAGATTGAGGGAGAGTAATTGAATACATACCTTTTCCAAGTGCTATCTGAAATGCAAACAGCTTCGTTCAGGATTTGAACTCGGGTCGACAAGTCCATTTCCTCCGACTCTAGACATTACCCCACGCGCCTCCTCCAGATTTACGGCGATGCCGGGTAGCCGCTGCTAGTTGTATTTGATTCCTCTATACAATTATATCTAGGAAGTGCGTGGTGTAATGGTTAAAGTCATGGGAAATGGACTCGTCGACTTGAGTTCAAATCCTGGACGTGGCAATTATTTCACTTAGCGCTAATACCCTTGGGAAAGATATAAATCCTACTCTCCCTCCAGCTATGGATAAATAGTAGGGCAGACTAGGGTCTTTAACCTTGGTTAGGCAACCGGTCTAGGAGAAGGAAAACTCTGAATTCAAACCTGTTTAACTCCGCTTAAGAATTTGACCTTGTGTCACATCTTGCTCGTGCGGAGGAGTTGGTAAATATATATACAATTATATCTATATTTCCTTGCCCACGTATCCAGGAGCACGTGGATGTGTGCCACCATGTTGGGAAGTTGTGGCTCTGGTGGGTAACATTATACTCTTTTGGTTAAGGACATAACTACAGGACAGGATTAACATCCGGAATCCAAACAGAGCATGTGAATATAAGTCTTTGCTGATTGGCCAAATAAATATATATTTAAATATAAATATATGCTTAATATTATTGATTTCTAATTGTTTGGTTTTATCTTATTGAATATGAGCAAAAATCTCGAGGATCTTGAATTAGGAAAATTTATCAATGAAAGACGGGAGTAACGGAAAATGATGGAAGAGATAGTTTCAAAGTTGTTCTATTTTTCAATCATACCCCCTCTGTTCCAATTCATTTCATCTGCATTTTTATTCAGTTTCATTAGCCTTTCTAATTTAATATGATATTTTACTATATTAAAACTTAAGTACTTGCACCCTACGGAGGGTGCATATATTTTCTAGTCTTATTAATGATGTCTCTATAAAAATCTGTGTTAGATTTGCCTCAAAACAACCTACGTTATTAATGCATTTAAAAATCCTGCAATGTGTCTTATATATCACAAAGAAATAAAGGTTTACATAATATATGGTGTGGTTAATTTGTATACTGGTTTTAACAAATTCGGGTTTAATAAATACTTGGTGTTATTGATCTCTAATACATTTGGCCATTTTGATTTTTCTCACTTTCATCCCATTGTATTATTATTCTCCATGATTTGGAATTCTGCCGAAAGAGAAATATTTATCTTTCTCTGCAGATCCGGTCTGCCATACAAAAATTTTATTTAGTTTGACTGAGAGGGGGGTAACTTGTTTCACCTTTATATTCCCACATTATCAAGAGATATTAGTTATTGGTAGATTATGCAGGGGACAGACAGGTATTGAGGAAGAATGGAATTTAAAAAACAATTTAACTCTTTGCCTATTCAAATTTTTTTAACTTAATTTTTTAACCCATTTTTAAACTCATTTTTCCCATGTATAACCTATAGATGGTACCCTAACAGGTACTACCATGCTAGGTCAGAGTAGACCAGGGATTAATGGTGTTATATACCCGTTTGACTCGGTATACAAATGGCAAGAGGAGAGAGGAGATGATGGCTCGTCGGTGAAATAGAAACCCCCTCGCAAATAAGAAGGTTGCCCCAAGAGTTGATATGCATTAAATCCAACCAATCAACCAACATTTTTGCAGTAAGAGAAACAGACAATGTTTGGAGTGTTGAAGTATCTCTCAGTATAAGACGTACACAGAATCGTCATTTCTATTTATAAACTTTCCCCACATCAGCAGACAAATTCAGTAAGAATTAGCCAATGAGAGACAACCCGAGAAAGTATTTAGGGTCGTTTGCAATTGGGTAATTCCATGCCAAATCATCCAAGCCATGTCACCCACCCACTTTAATTATTCGGAAATTTTGACCATGTTTAGATTATGTTAAAGTTAGACAATCCAGGCCATGTCACCCATCCACTTCGATTATTCTGAATTTTTTTATCCAAGTGTGGACTATGTTAACATTAGATAATCCCAAAAATTTGATCTTCCAATTTCCAAAAATTGGCGGAGTTATGTCGATTTTTAGCTCTCCAAATTTGGGGAGGTTGGCGAAAATGGCGACTTTTTGTCATCTATTTTTTTGTTTGTAAAATGAGTTCTAGAACTTCCCTACTCCTAAAAATTGGTTTTATAGAAGCATTTTTGCCCAGACAAAAATATGTTAGAAAAAAGTCACCATTTTTCACAACCCTCTCAAATTTGGAGAGCTAAAAATCCACATAACTCTGCCAGTTTTTGGGAATTGGTAGCTCAAATTTTTGGGATTGTCTAACTTTATCATAATGCACCACTTGGACAAATTTCAGAAAGATTTGAAGGGGGTATGGGGTGACATGGCCTAGATGATTTAACATAGAATTAACCTTATTTCTATATATTGTTGGATTTATTTCCATATTTCACCCCCCTCCCCATATATTATTCATAATATGTATGAGGGGTGTTTAAAACTATCAGCTTAGTGTTTTTGGTGCGTTGTTTCCCCTCTTTGGGCGGATAATGTGCCCTCTGGTGTTATTGACAAAAACTAAGAGATGAATACGATTACTTACCCAATTACTAATGCGAAAATATTTCAAATTCTTTCACTTGTAGAATTTAAGGAATTTGGTTGCATTTTTAAACTCCAGTCTGAAATTTGTCTTTTTTTTTTCTTTCCTTTTATCTTTTATTATTCTCAATATTTGTAATGGAAATTCACTTGAATTTTTAAATTCACTGCTTTTTTCTGGACTACAACAATGAAAAAACACAAAAAAAGAACAAAACATTACACAAAACAAAACAAAAATAAAAGGAATGAATAAATAAAAAGCTATAAAAAGCCGACTTTTTATAAACTAGCAAAAAAGACCCTCCGGGCTGTGTAAAAATAAATTTTAGAAAAATATTCCTTGAGGGGTGTGGAAAAAATTAAATGAATAAAATAAAACGTTTAATATTTAAAAAAAAGGAATTACTTGCTTAAAAAGCACCATATTAACTCCATTGAGATATTTGTTTTGTTTTACGACAGTGATGTCCCCCCCCCGAAACGTTTCTAAAAGTTTCTGATTTAATTAATCTTATCTTTATAGAAAAAATTAAAGATTGTACGATTAAAATATATAATGTTCGTATTTCATAAAATGAAAGAAGGGGGGGTTGGCCTTGTAAAAAAATATTTCCCCTAATAAATATTCAGGAAAAAAAACTATTTTAAACATAAATTCATCTAAACATGAATAAGTATAATAATTTTCGTGAAAATTTGGTCTTAATTGACTTTTTATTTTTAAAATATGTGACGTAAATAGTGACGTAGTTTAGGTTACAGATAAAAAGAATCTGAATATACATTATTAATAGATATACGCTCCTTATTACATTTGGGTCGTTGGTAGGTATCATCAGTATTTGATATGCATGGGTCACTAGGTAGTTTCGGGTCTTTTAACAACATACCCTCTTATCAGGCTGACCCTATCAACTTTTGAGACGCTAACAGACATTTGGCTTTTATTGATTTTGGACGAATCTTAAACTCTCTACCGCGTTTCTGATTGGCTGATGCTAACAACCAGTCAACCGTCCTATCGGCTGGGGCGTTAGAATTCACCGACTTCACTTCTGCAGAGGGGGTAAGAGTCTCCCAAATGGGGCCACCTGTTGGACGTGGGTGGTGACCCGGGATGCTTAAAGACGGAGTCTTGGTGGCTGAGCAGTCCATGACCTGCAACACTCCACTTAGAACCTTACTTAGACTAGACGGGCGGTCGGAGAGGCCCACTTCGATCAATCGGCTGGTCACGATTTATGATTTTCCCAAGCCTATTGCCCTTATGGTAAGCCCCAACCCTTTTTATCATAGGGATGCTAGAAGGCGGTGACTGAAGGTCTACATGACCTGGGAATGACGTTAAACTCTATCTGATGGTGAGGTTCCAGTTCTGGAGGTTTGGGGAATGTGGAGCACCCCTTCATCACCATTGCTCCCTGGTCCACTCTGACCCGGAGTGGTAGTACCTGTTAGGGTCCCATCTATGGGTTAAATAGAAAAATGTATTTATAAAAAAATGTGTATCCATTAAGAATGAATTTTATTTCAAAACTTTATCGGTATTAAATCATCCACAGAGGTTGATATGCCGTAAAACAAACCTAATCAAACAGGCAAATGCATGACTCGGTATATTTAAGTGGTCTACTTTTTACATATTGAACTATTTAGCAATAGCTCTTAAGTAAACATATTAAAACGTTGTAATAATTAGATTATCATAATGAGGTATATCCACAGGTCCTGCCAGTCAAGATTATCATACATTTTACATATTGAACAATTTAGCAATAGCTCTTAAGCAAACGTATTAAAACGTTGTAATAATTAGATTATCATACTGTGGTATATCCACAGGTCCTGCTAGTCAAGATTATCATGCTTTTTACGTATTGAACAATTTAGCAATTGCTCTTAAATAAAACTAGGGTGTAGTTGAATATCCTTTCCTCATCATTATGTCGTCTTAGCAGCACGGATATCCATGAAAATCTCTCACTAACAATCCCTATCTGTCATTGTAAAGTTTTTAAATGCCATCCTTGGCCAGTTGAAAGGGCTTAAAGTTGAAAGGTCTTTAATGTTATGGAATCCTTTAGTGATTCTTTAGTAGTTCTATCCTACGTATTGATAAAGGTCCAGTGATTTAATCCTATGTCCGTCGTCAATGAACGTTGTAATAATTATGACCAGTAGGGTCGATTAAGTATTGTATCAGCCTCAGAGTATTGCCAGTGATTGGCCAAGGAATAGATCACTTAATCTCGGGCAGTCTATAAGTATGAGCGGGGATCTAGCACACACCTTATATGCCCAAAATTCTGGAAGCGTGTGGTCTAATGGTTAGAGTCGAAGGAAATGGACTCGCCAACGCGAGTTCAATTCTTGGACGAAGCTGTTGGCATTTCACATGGCGCTAATACCCTTGGGAAAGGTATGAATCCAATTCTCCCTCCAGCTATTGGTAAATAGCAGGGCAGACTAGACTCTTTAACCATGGCTAGGTAATTCAGTTTAGGAGAAGGAAACTCTGAATTAACCTGTTAAACTCCGCTTAAGAAATTGACCTTGTGTCGCATCCTGCTCGTGCGTGGGGTGGTAAATATATATATATAATATATTATATAATATATATGCTCAATTCT
>CM042181.1:42860390-42870390 GCA_023376005.1 Doryteuthis pealeii | reverse complement strand
GTCTTTCTTTCTTTCTTTCTTTCTTTCTTCTTTCTTTCTGTTCTTTCTTTCTTTCTGTTTTCTGATAGACCTCTTTCTTTTCTTTTTCTCTTGTTGTGTTTGTTGTTTTGTATTTTTTTTCTTCTTCTTCTTCTTCTTGCTTTCTTACGTTTTCTCTTCTTTCTTCTTCTTCTTCTTCTTCTTCTTCTTCTTTCTATCTTTCTTTTTTCTTCTTTTTTCTCTCTTCTTTGACTTTCTTCTTTCTTTCTTTCTTTCTTTCTTTGACTTCTTCTTCTTCTTCTTCTTCTCCTTCTTTCTTTCTTTCTTTCTTTCTTTCTTCTTCTTCTTCTTCTTCTTCTTCTTCTTCTTCTTTATTGTCGCAATTTTTCTTTTTTTCTTCTTTTATAGAATGTTATATTTGTGTATTTATTCGTATACCAATTTCCTTTTCCTTTTGCTCGTCCTTAGTTTGTCTCGGAATTTACCGGCTAAGGGGTGGGAGGAGGGAGGAGGGAGGAGTAGGAGGGAGGAGGGGAGGAGGAGGAGGGAGGAGGAGGAAGATAGTTCATTTCGTTTTAATTCACAGTTTTCCTTCTCCTAGGTTGGTTCCTTCGTTCATTCCTTCTCTTCACTGATACGACTTCTTTTTATATTATTAGACAAGAATATTTCTTATTCTTTTCTTTCCTTCTTTCCTTCATTCATTCTTCTTTCTTCTTTTGTTTTGTTTTGTTTTATTTTCTTCTTTCTTTCTTTCTTATATTTCATTATTCGTTCTTTATTTCTTTCATTTTTTCGTATTTTTTTTCTTTCTTTCTTTCTTTCTTCCTTTTCTAATTTCTTTCTTTTCTTTCGTTCTTTCTTTCATTCTTTTTTCCTTCCTTTCGTTCGTCCTTTTTTCTTTCTTTCTTTCTTGCTTTCGTTTTTTTTCTTTCTTTCTTTCTTTTTTTCATTATTCTTTCTTTCTTTCTTCCTTGCTTTCGTCTCATCTTCCTTTCTTTCGTTCTTTCCCATTTTTTCTTCTTCTCTTCTTCCCATCTTTCATTTCCCGCCGTTTCTAGTCTCGCTGCTTCTCGTTTTTTTCTTCTTCTTCTTCTTTAAACAGGTCATCATCATCATCATCACCATCATCCACATCATCATCCGACTAAGAAATATGGTCGGCATTGCACTATTTAATGAATGGTGCTCGAGTCTCCCTGGGTGTCTCTGAGTCGGGGGTGGATGGTGTGAGGTGCGTGGTGGGAGGGGTGGCGGGAGGGAGGGGGTGAGGGGGGTGAGAGTGAGGATCAGGATGCTCGAGGGTGGGTGGTGTGTTGGGTGGCGAAAAGATTGCGTGACAGTGGAGTGTGGGTAGGGCGGTGTGTGGATGGGTGACAGTGAGAGTAGTACGAACGAGTGGGGGTGAGAGTGAACAGTTGGTGGATTATGTGAGGGAGTGGGAGAGTTTCAAATTGGGTTGAATGAAGTGAGAGCTTGAAAAAGAAGAGAGAGAGAGAGAGAGAGAGAGAGAGAGAGAGAGGAGGGGGAGAGAGAGAGAGAGAGTAGATTGCAGACAAATATAGATAAATAGATATATGGAAACAGTCTGAGACAGACAGACAGACAGTTATATAGATAGATGGATATAAACAGACTTAGACATAGAGAGACATAGATACATAGATAGATAGATAGATACGAACAGAGATAGATAGATTAGATATATGAACAGACTGACATAGATAGATAGATAGATAGATAGATAGATGGAAACAGTCTGAGACAGACAAACAGATAATAGACATGAACATGCTTAGATATGAACGGGCTTAGATAGATAGATAGATAGATAGAAACAGACATAGATAGATAGATAGATATAGATAGATAGATAGATAGATAAATAGATTTGAACAGACTGAGATAGATAGATAGATAGATAGATATGAACAGACTGAGATAGATAGATAGATAGATAGATAGAAACAGACATAGATAGATAGATAGATAGATAGATATAGATAGATAGATAGATAGATAAATAGATATGAACAGCTGGGATATATAGATAGATAGATAGATAAAATCAGAAAAGTTAGAGACGCAAGAGGAAAGAAGACAGAGAGAGAGAGAGAGAGGAGAGAGAGAGAGAGAGAGAGAAAAAGAGAGAGAGGAAGAAAGAGAGAGAGAGAGAGAGATGCGCGTGTTGTGGGAGGTAAGAGGTAGTTAGAGACACAAAACGTTGAGAGAGAGAGAGAAGAGAGAGAGAAGAGTATGATAGAGTAAGATGAAGAAGACAAAGAAAGAAAGAAAGAAAGAAAGTGAAGAGAGAGAGAGAGAGAGAGGGGCGGGAGGTAGGCAAAAAATGACGCGTCTTAGGTTTCAAGGTCGTTACATACATCCTGATAGTGTTCTACTTACTTCGAAATTCCCGGCCCCCCTCCCCCGCTCATTGATTCAGTAATGTACTGATGCCGAGGAGAGAGAGAGAGAGAGAGAGACAGAGAGAGAGAGACAGATAGAGAGAGAGAAGAGAGAGATATGGGGGGGGGTGATGTAGTCAAACCTTTCTTCGTGAAATATGAGTCGTTACTCCGGGACACGCCAGTGAAAAAAAAACCAAAAAAAAAACCGAAATTCATTGAGAGAAGTCTGCAGATCATACGTGAAAAATTAAACTTCTTTTTTTCTTTCTGAGTTTAAAAAAATCAGATTTTTTTCTTCCCTCCCTCAGTGTTGACGGAACATGGACTCGAAATACAATTACACGAACCTGTTCAGTAGATATCTTCAGATGTATCTAGCACACACACACACACACACACACACACACACATATATATATATATATATATATGAAATTTAACATTTTGAAAAAACATATGATGTTTGTTATGTAATTGCTGACAGATCTGTTTCGACCAAATCGATAAGTTGGTCTTCATCAAAGAGCGACATAGACGGGAAGAAAGATATCCGTTAAAAAGACTGTATATTTTTAACAGCTGAAATATATACTATACTATTTTGATACCCACTTTACATTTTTTATATAATTTTTCAACAAACTCTTTTGAGTTTTCCTATATACTATAATGCTTCTGATTTTTAAAAAATTAAAATAAAATTTATTTTATTTTTAAAACAGAACATGCATTTTTCAAAAATTTCAGCGTTTGAATTTAGCGTTCGTTTTTGTAAACAGTCTTTTTAACGGATATCTTTCTTCCCATCTATGTCGCTCTTTGATGAAGACCAACTTATCGATTTGGTCGAAACAGTTCTGTCAGCAATTACATAACAAACAACATATGTTTTTTCAAAATGTTAAATTTCATACTGTCGGATTAATTTCCATCTATTTTTCACACACACACACACACACACACACACACATATATATATATATATATATATATATATATATATAGAGAGAGAGAGAGAGAGAGAGAGAGAGAGAGAGAGAGAAAGAAAGACAGACAGATAGTGGTTAATCGAAGCCTGAAGAAAATGCCAGATGTCCTGAAACACGTGTTGCTAATGTAAAATAATTGATATATATATATATATATATATATATATATATATATATATATATATATATAATGAGTATGTTTTGGCAACATTTTTTCTCTATACATTTTGGGTTGAATACGACGGACATTTCATGTCTGCCGAGTTTCTTTCCAGTCTTTTCAAGTTGTCTAGCTAGTTTTTTTAATGTTTGGGTGGAGTTAGATAATAAGTCCGACGAAGTTTTTCTCACTAGTCCTTTCGGCACTTTGTAGTGCCGTCTTCAGGTGTAGAGTAGGAGAGTTGTTCTCTTGGTTCTTTATAACACAAACCGAGTTGCGGTAGGAGGAGGATTTATGTGGAATGTTATGGGCAATGGAGGGAGGAGAATTGGCAGGAAATTATAGGCATTTGAAAATCTTATGGCTGTCTTCTTCCCGCATATATTTCTTCCCGCTTAAATATTTTTGTGTTAAAAATATTTGTCACGTGACCTAACCGTGACTTAATCTTGTCACGTGATGCACAGTGACAGTTAGGGGAACATGACGTGGGGTAATGCTTAGCTGGTTAGATTAACAGACTATTATCAGCAACTGGATGGGAGTAAGAGCTCCTCGCCCCTAGAATGTTCTCGGTATGACAATAAATTAGATCTGGTGGTGCGGCTGCCGTTCCGAATATCCGGGGAGTGTGGAGTACCACTTCATTTCTATTCCTCAACAAGCCCACTTAAACCCGGAAGTAAAATTCCTAGTAACATTAAGCGCCCCCTGGGTACAAGTATTTAAGTTTTTCATATAATAAAATATTACTAGCAGGACCTGTGGCAATACCACCGTATGATAATTTAATTATTACAGCGTTTAATATGTTTATTTAAGAGCTATTGCTAAATAGTTCAATATGTAAAAAGTATAATAATCTTGATTTAACTTTCACTCTCCCCACCTCCCTCCACCCCTCTCTCTCGCTCTCTCTCTCTACACACACACACACACACACACACACACACACACACACACACACTCTCTCTCTCAATCTATCTATCTATCTATCTGTTCATTATCTATCTATCTATCTATCTGTCCGTCTATCTGTTTGTCTGTCTGTTCATATCTATCTATCTATCTATCTATCTGTTCATTATCTATCTATCTATCTATCTATCTATCTATATATATATATATATATATATATATATATATATATATAGTGTGAACAAAAAGTATTAAGACAATCAGGAATATTTCTTGTATGTTGTTTATTCTCAATATATATATATTATATATATATAATATATATATGCTTGATAAATTATATTATTTGGAGTATTCGGACTATTGTCCTCATCTTTATTGTTAATCATACAATGTTTCGGCCGATGCGCACTCCGGCTTTCCTCTAGTATTTATTGTCTGACTCTGGAAACTTCTCGAATGCGGGAACACTCTCCCCGAACTTTGGAACCATCTCTTCAAACTCGGTAACCATATGTCGTAATCGGGAGCCTTCAAGTCGTAATCGGGTGTTTCATATTTTTTAAACAAATAACCTTCAAATTTGCCCTCTCATATTTTCGTTTCCACGGATCCTAGAAACAAAAAAAAAAAAAAGTTTGTACTTCCAGGTGTCTTCTATTTGAGTGCAAAATTTCAAGAATATTGATAAAGATTAACTACTTTGATTTTGAAAAACAAAACAGCGTGTAAAATTTAACCTAAAAAAAAAAATGGTCATATTTTTGTTTTCAGCTGTTCGACCAAAAATACGGTTTTAACTCGCTGTAAAAAATGATTCAATTGAGATAAAAGTTACATATTTAGAAAGATTACTCTATTCTCTTTCCATCCATATAAATCTTTTTAAGATTGGTTAAGAAATACTTGAGAAATTGCAAATTGAACTGATTAAGGTGGCACATTTGAAAATGTCAGCCTTTTTCAACTAAATGCTTGTAATTCTATATATTAATGCTCATGTAAGTAAGTTAAGTCGTCGGGGCGGCCTAAGGTCGGTATCAGCCAGTCAGCGAGGGAGTCTATCCCCCTTTTCACTAGCGCTAGACCAAGGAGATTATTTTAGCGTCTGAAGTGGAGCACCTCGCTTTTCTTATGTTTTTTCCTCTCTCTCTCCCAGAAAATGCCCATTCATCATTTTTCTACTACGCTTTTTTTTCAACCATTCATCCAATCCTAATTTTACTTTCATTCACAGAACATCTCACATTCTTACCCACTCCTAATCAAAATATCTTTCTCTTTTTCATCCCCTCTGCAATAAAAATAGAACATTCAGCGGAGTGGCCGATTGTTGGTATCAGCCGGTGAGGGAGTCTATCCTCTTTTTTTTTCTGAGGTGAAGCACCAAACCCCACTTTACCACACAGATCAAGATCACCCAATCTGTGCTACTCACGATTCATGGAATGCAGGTTTTTTGCTCACATCAGAAACCGTTATTCTAATGCAAACAGTATGAAAGATCTATTTTCTTTTAACAGATTTGAATACTTTGACCGCCCTATCGGCTGGGGTATTAGAATGCACCGACTGCCCCTCTGCAGAGGGGTAAGACTCCCCCAATGGGGCCATCTGTTGGCCGTGGGTGGCGACCCGTGATGCTTAAGGATAGAGCCCAGGTGGATGAGCAGTTCATGACATGCAATACTCCACTTTGGCCCTATCTTGGGCTAGACGGGCGGTCGGAGAGGCCCCCTCCGATCAATCGGCTGGTCACGTCAAGCCCTAGCAACTATATGATTTTCCCAACCCTATTGCCCTTATGGGAAGCCCCAACCCCTTTTTATCATATGGGTGCTAGAAGGCGGTGACTGAGTGTCTACATGTCCTGGGAATGACGTTAAACTCTATCTGATGGTGAGGTTCCAGTTCTGGAGATTTGGGGAATGTGAAGCACCCCTTCATCACCATTGCTCCCTGGTTCACTCTGAACCGGAGTGGTAGTATCTGTTAGGGTCCCATCTATGGGTTAAATAGAAAAACATGAGTTGATAAACAAAATTGCATTATCCATTAAGAATTGATTTATTTCAAAACTTTATCGGCATTAAATCACCCACTGAGGTTGATATGCCGTAAAACGAAACAAACCAAACCAAATGAATACTTTGAAGACAATCCATAAAGAAGAATTAAATGGTTTTCAAGAATCCAAAAATGTCGTCAATCCCATTTTTAATGATTATATCCAGGTGGTTGCTTATGGAAACACGGGGTTAAAATCATGGAAAATGTACCCGTTGCCCCGAGTTCAAATCCTGGAAGTGGTAATTGCATTTCACTTAGGGCTAATACTCTTGGGAAAGGTACGAATCCTAGTCTGCCTCCAGCTATGGGTAAATGGTAAGGCAGACTGTACTTTTTAACCTTGCTTTGGCAACTAGGAGAAGGAAACCTCTGAATTCAATTGTAATTGATATCGTAAGATTAATTACAATACTTTTAGTAGAAAATCCTTAGCATTGCATATATTCATAGTAAAAATCATTGTCCAATGCATTTTTATAGTAAAAATAATTTCCAATGCATTTTTATAGTAAAAATAATTTCCAATGCATTTTCATAGTAAAAATAATTTCCAATGTATTTTTATAGTAAAAATCATTTCCAATGCATTTTTATAGTAAAAATCATTTCCAATGTATTTTTATAGTAAAAATAATTTCCAATGTATTTTTATAGTAAAAATCATTTCCAATGCATTTTTATAGTAAAAATCATTTCCAATGCATTTCATTTCATAGTAAAAATAATTTCCAATGCATTTTATAGTAAAAATAATTTCCAATGCATTTTTTATAGTAAAAATCATTTCCAATGTATTTTTATAGTAAAAATAATTTCCAATGCATTTTTTATAGTAAAAATCATTTCCAATGCATTTTCATAGTAAAAATCATTTCCAATGCATTTTTATAGTAAAAATAATTTCCAATGCATTTTTATAGTTAAACATGACACCATTGCATTGCTAGAAAGAAGGTTTGATGGCAGGTTTTTCTCACTCAGAAGTCAGCACACCTGGCCCCCGTATAGTCCAGACCTTAATCCATGCGACTATTTTTTGTGGGGCTACCTTAAAGCGTGAGTGTATTCTAACCGTGTGCCTCATGATGTAGAACATCTAAGCTGAATATCAAGCGTGAAGTAAGACGAATCACTGCAGATAATGCCAGAAGAACCCGTATTCAGCATGTGCAAACTCATGATGGTGCCTGGATTGAGCACATCATCAACTATTAATGGACTGCTGTAACCTTCCTAGAATTAATATAGTCAGTAAAATATGTTGAAAAAATGAATAAAGGAAAGGAAGTATAGAATGGATAATAAAGGATATCTTAATCAATTTTACTTACACGTGTTTCGGTCAGGAGTTTATCCATGTGTACATTATTCAAACTATTATCATTTTTAAATAACCAAATGAAATGAAATAATAATAATAGAAAAAATGTAGAAATGTTCCGCATACAAAGAAAATTCGACCCTCATCAGAGTAAATCCTTATTTTTTTCCAGTAAAATATGTACATATTCTTGCCATTCAATTTGTTTTCTGTAATTTGGCACCAAGTGGGGTTAAAAATGTTGAGAATTAAAAATGCTATGGCATATATTATAATTTGCATTTATTTTGGACCACCTTATATATATATATATATATATATATATATATATATATATATATATATATATAATATATATAATTAAGATAATCTACTGAGTCAGACGAACCTACTAGGTTCGTCTGACTCAGTAGATTATCTTTATTACTTGGCTCTACTTAGGTATCGAGCACTTTTTACAAATTAGCTTCTCCTAGCGGTTATATGAATATATATATATCTTATATACATATAATATATAATTGTTTTTTTCTTTTGGCCAAATACTTACCAATAGATTATTTTTTGTTGGTACGAATATCTTGGTCTTTTCTTTTTTCAAAAATTTTTTTCTTCCTGGTTGATGTTTGGTAGTATATTTTTACAATCAAACTCTCTGCCGGGTTTTTTTCTCTCCGCAAGGATCTACCAACACGCTTGGTATATTAAATATATATATATATATATATATATATGTGTGTGTGTGTGTGTGTGTGTGTGTGTCTGTGTGTTTGTGTGTGTGTGTGTGTGTGTTTGAGATAGACATATAGAGTGATTGATGTTTTTTCAAATCGTGTCGGTCTCATTATTTTTACGTGAAGTTTATCCCTTGTGAGTCCATTGTGTTGAAAAACGAAAAGGCGTATCATTCATGAGTTGTATGGATGGAATTTCAATTGACAGGCCAAACATCAAACATTTGATCTCTGATTCGCTCTTTAAATCGACTTATTGTGTGAATTTTCTTTTTTAAATCACAATATTGACGGAGCGGTAAACACGTCGAAGTTGATCATGGGCGCGAAAAAAACAACTTTTTTCTTTTTACTCCAATGCAAAACTCATTATTTAAAATGATACATCTATACATATATAAAAGGCAGTTGAGTGAATCTCTATGTCCGACAAAGCAAATATATATACACATTAAATATCATCAGGGCTTGGTTTTTGAGCAAAAATAATAGAGATTTGATTTATATTCGTGAAGATAATTAAAAAAATGTATTTAAAATTTTAAACGGATTTTTATTCATTTAATATTTTAGATAAACAATTAGGGTTTTTTGTGTGTGTATGTGTGTGTGTGTGGGGGGGCAGGAACGGATTAATGATATTTGCATTTATTTCAATGGGGATAGTTGATTTGATTAACGAGGAAATTAAATTTTGAGCAGAAAGAATTAAACTTGTATGACAAGCTATCACTATATATGTAGTTATTTACTAAGAATGATGCACCCAGTGAGAATCGAACTCACTGACAATGGTTAATGAATCTAACTTGCTAAACCATTACACCACGCGAGGTGCTCCACATATACGAATGAGATAAGACAATAGAATTAGAAATGATGGTTCTTTAGATTTTACGGCATGTCAACCCTTGTCGGGTTATTTTATACTGATAATGTTTATCAATTCTTGATGGGTGTTCATTTCTTTCAAACTCAGTTTTTATTAAGTCTTTATTAATCTTCAGACAATTACCCATGAATTCAAACGTGGTTTCGGAGCTTCAATCGTTACTGCTTACTCAAGGATGTTCCAAGTAGCATAAATGCCACCAGACTTATTTAACAGAAAAATGAATGAATGGTAACAATTCAAGATCTGAAACGACGTTTGAGTTAATGGGTAATCATCTGAAGATTATTTATTTTAAGGTAATTTAAATAAAGAAAACACCTGAACAGAGCCTGAGGTTAATGTCGTCTGAGCGTTGTGTTTATACACACTAAAGATGAGGACAACAGTCTGGAATATCAAAATTAAGTGTGTGGATAGTTGTCTCGACTTTCCAATCAAATTTGACGTTGTCATCTCTACATTGTATGTAAATTTAAGGATTATCTCTTTATCAATCAGTCGATTAATTCAAATCTGGGTTAATGGT
>CM042181.1:42832890-42857890 GCA_023376005.1 Doryteuthis pealeii | reverse complement strand
AATCAAATATTAAATGATTTGATTATTAATCCAGAATCGAACAAAAGAAAGGAAAATCTTTTTAAAAATTCTCAATACGGATCGGATTTAATCTCGAAAAGATTAAAAATGGCTGACACTTGGAATTCTCCATCCAGATAGATCTGGAGATCACGTGACCAGTGTTTGTTTTTGAATTTTGATTCTGTCACACGTATCAAATGTTTGATTATAGAGTCTCAATGCTGTTGAGTATTTTGTCGCAGGTTTCAGTAGATCGGGTTGTCCATTACATTACGTGAAACTCTGAATAATGGAAGCCATGCAAAAGTGGCGGCCATTTTTAATCTCTTAGACATTATATAATCCAAAAGTAAAATCACATAATTATACGGCATATCAAATCCTTATGGGTTATTTAATGCCGAAATTTAATTCTTTTCTAAAAAAGAAAGAAAGAGAGAGAGAGAGAGAGAGAGAGAGAGAGAGAGAGAGAGGAGAGGGGGGAGTCATAGCGAAATAGTAACGATCATGACAGAGAGAGAGAGAGAGAGAAAAGAGAGAGAGAGAAAAAGAGGAGAGACAAAGAGAGAAAAGAGAGAAAGAGAGAAAGAGAGATAGAGAGGAGAGGGCAGGACAGAAGAGAGAGAGAGAGAGAGAGAGAGAGAGAGAGAGAAAGAGAGAGAGAGAGAGAGGGAGGGAGAGAGAGAGAGAGAGAGAGAGAGAAAGAAAGAGAGAGAACAAAGAAAAGTACCGTAATTCATTTAAAAAATCAAGGAATATTGCAACGTTAATTCTCATTGGTAATATTTACTTTGTATGTATTTACCCAACCCCTCCGCATAAACAAAAGGTCATTTTTAATATAAAATATTATATCAAATTAGAAATGCTAATGAAACTAAATAAGAACACAGATAAAATGATTTGAAACAGAGGGGGGCATATCGAAAAATAGAAGAAATAAAACTTCCATCACTCCCGTCTTTTATTGCTAAATTTTCCTAATTTGATTATTTAGTAAATATTGGAAGTGAAGAATAAAATTACAGTTACTTCTTTTTGATAACGGATTTCTTTTAAGATGCATCGCCGAGATTCTTATTCATATTCATTAAGATAAAACCAAACAATTAGAAAGCAATAATACTAAGCAAATATTTATTAAAATCGAATGTTTAATATTAATATGCAAATTAGCCCTCCCGTTCACACTGTAAACCGCTATTTTGTTGTATGAATAAATACAATTGTATGTTATTAGTATCTACATTTGGTCAAAGTATTAATAATGTAAAACAATTTTATAAATAATTGAGGATTAGAATAAAATCATGGAGAATGTGACGTAAATAATCAAGGGAATTGTGACGTGAGTAGTAATATAGTTCCGGTTACAGACAGACAAACACACAATCTCCAATATCTTTACATATATAAAGGGCAGTTATGTGTATATGTATGTCCGGAGGAAACTTTGAAAATTAAACAATTAACGACAAAGTAAATATATATACACATTAAATATCACCAGGGCTAGGTTTTTGAGCAAAAATAATAGAGATTTGATTTATATTCGTGAAGGTTTTGGTTTGTTTGGTTTGTTTTGTTTTACGGCATATCAACCTCAGTGGGTCATCTAATGCCGATAAAGTTTTGAAATAAATCAATTCTTAATGGATAATACAATTTTTTTTATAAATACATTTTTCTATTTAACCCATAGATGGGACCCTAACAGGTACTACCACTCCGGGTCAGAGTGGACCAGGGAGCAATGGTGATGAAGGGGTGCTCCACATTCCCCAAAACTGGAACCTCACCATCAGATAGAGTTTAACGTCATTCCAGGACATGTAGACCCAGCCAACGCCTTCTAGCACCCATATGATAAAAAGGGGTTGGGGCCTGCCATAAGGGCAATAGGGTTGGCAAAATCATATAGTTGCTAGGGCTTGACGTGACTAGCCGATTGATCGGAGGGGCCTCTCCGACCGCCCGTCTAGCCCAAGATAGGGCCAAATTGGAGTATTGCATTTCGTGAAGGTAATTAAAAAATAAAATTCAAATGATAACAGAATAGATTTTTTCATTTAATATTTTAGATAGTAGACATTAACATTTTTTTCGGATTAGCTGATCAATGCAAGAGCTATTTTTTTACATAGGGATTTAAATGGGGCATCCGACAAGGATTCAATTCACGATTCAGTAATAATGGATCTGCGGGACTAACTTACAAAAATCCCCCTCTACCCTGGCGACGCCGGGTAGCCGCTGCTAGTTATAATTTTATATGAATCCTTGAAAGCATACAACTGGGTGTAACTTCTTTGTATTTAGATAGGAATATTTGATGTTCCATAATTCTTAACTAACAATAAAAACTAAATTTAAAAAATGTGATCCAACGGTTAGAAATCAAATTTTTTTCTTTTTCATCATATTATGTGTAATAAATACCACGTGCGATACCCTGCCCTCCTCAGCCGCTAAACTAGGTGTGATAACACAGTTTCGGCAGCTAAAAGCGGGGCTGCCACACCTAGTGCCGCCAAGCACTAGAAAAGATCTTGGAACTTAAAATTCAAGCGAATATCTTTTTATTGTCAGCTTAGAATAGAGAGAGACGTGAAAGGATTTGTCTCGGTGACTACTCTGGTTAGCCTGAATGTATTTTATAACTTCCAGACTGTCCGATGAAAATGCTTGTTGCTTTTATGTGGGCTTCGTTCTCTTTGTCTTGTTAGATTACTTATGCGAATTATTGATGTTTTAAGTGACTTGACTTAAGACAGCCTTTCTCTAAAGTATATAGTCGTTATTAAATGAAATCCCACTATGTCAGTTGAACACAAGGATCATTATATAGGGGAACAACGAACACACCAAAGCTCATGTGTCGCTAGTGTTTTAAAATTGCGCGAATATCTTGGGCAATAAACCCAGCTCAAACCCTTTAAATCGAGGGTGCAGGTGTTGCTTAGGGGGATAGACCCCTATGACCCCAGTGATACTAATATATTACCGTTCAAATGGCTGAAGCCACTGGACACAGGACACCTTGCCCAAAAGTCCTATGTCAGTTAACGTTAGTTATTTACTGACTTTCCACCATGTCAGTGGAACACAATGATCATTATATTGGGGAACAACACACAAACCAAAGCTCGTGTGTTGCTAGTGTTTTAAAATTGCGCGGATCCCTCTGGCATTCCCCTTTTGAGTACCTGAGGCACTGGGCAGTAAACCCAAACCTGAACCTTTAAATAGAGGAGGCAGGTGTTTGTTAATATTAATATCTTACTGGTTCAATGGCCGAGGTCAAAGGTCAGACATATTTGAAGAAATGAGGTAAGAATATCTGAAGTATATAGTCTGTGCGATCAGAGTTTGGCTTGGGTCGGTAGCATTGATAACTTTCGGCGTTTTGTTAACTCATCTCTAAGTTTTGGTGTCTATTGAAGACACCAAAACTTAGAGATGAAGAGTAGTAGTTTCCTAACTGAACCGGTTGATCCTGGCCGTTGGCCCATTTTAGGTTCATCCACCCAGCATCTTGTGAGACACACCGTTGGCCCATGTTGGATTCATCCGCCGTGTCACACATCCACCATGCTGCTACCCATGGTTTCCTTTTTTACACACCCGTATAGCATATACGGTATTGTCTAGTGAAAAAATATATAAGCGACTGCCTTTTGTGGAAACCAGCACATAGACATGCTAGTGGGGGTCGTCCACACCTACATAGACCAGCACTGTATGGATACTGGATGCTGTGCAGAGGACCTCCCTGGGTCAATGAATGATAGGGATGGTTGCCGAGAAATTATTATGCACACTTACAATTCTTTCGATATATTGAGGGTTCCCAATCCGTGGCCTACGGACCACTGTATGACTCTTCACCCAAATTTCCTAATTCTCTCTTCGTCGACTGGGAAGAAATAGCATTACAACTGCAGATGGAACCCATTAATCTTCAGTGTTCAGAAGATCTGAAGTCCAAGCTTCCTGCTTGTCACATCTCCGATGTATGAGAACCATGTGCTTCCATATAGACAGTTCCCCCAAAATGTACGGACCCTTATTCAATGGGCGGGGGGACTAAAATGTATCTGTTACGTTTCTGGTCACCATTCTAGGTGTTTAGGATGCCCATTGGTTAATCCAATGGTAGAAAAGGGTGTAGTCTCAGGAGTCTTGGAATCCTAGGAAAAACAAGACTGTTGCTCCTTGTAGTAAAGAATCCAGTTGTATCCTTTTAGTCCAAGGTAGAACAAAGTGTTCTTGTAGCAGAGAATCCAGTTGTAGTCCTTTTAGTCCAGGTAGAACAAGAGTGTTCTTGTAGCAGAGAATCCAGTTGTAGTCCTTTTAATCCAAGGTAGAACAAGATGGATTTGTAGCAGAGAACCAGTTGTAGTCCTTTAATCCTAGGTAGAACAGAGTGGATTTGTAGCAGAGAGCCCAGACGTAGTCCCTGAAATCCTTGGTAGAACAAGAGTGTTCTTGTAGCAGTGAATCCAGTTGTGTATCCTGGAAATCCTAGGTAGAACAAGAGTGTTCTTGTAGCAATGAATCCAGTTGTAGTTCTTTTAGTCCAAGGTAGAACAAGAGTGGATTTGTAGCAGTGAATCCAGTTGTAGTCCTTTTAATCCTAGATAGAACAAGAGTGTACCTGTAGCAAGGAATCCAGTTGTAGTCCTTTTAATCCTAGGTAGAACAAGAGTGTATTTCTAGCAAGGAATCCAGTTGCAGTCCTTTTAATCCTAGGTAGAACAAGAGTGTACTTGTAGCAGAGAATCTGTGTATTTTTAATCCCTCTGTATATTTTACGAATAGATAATAAATTCTTATATATTTGCCCAGGGATACGTAACAGCCACGCACAGACTTACTCGGTACTTGTATAAAATAGAAAACTTGAAGGAAATGCTTAACTTAAAGTTAGTCTTTAAAGTGCGTATATATTTAAAGACTAACTTAAAATACACAGAGCAAATCTGGAAAGGAAGCGGCCTAATAACATGTCAGGTCTATCGGAGAAACAGATATAATGTTGTGAAACCCGAAATCTGTAAGGATACTTGTGTAATCCCACCAACTGTCCTCCTTCAGTGCACCTCGGCGAACATCCAGCAAGGATTGACGTCGCTATTCAGTAATAATGTACCTGAAAGACTAGCTTGCTAACCAATACACCTCGATAGAACGCCCAAAGTTAATTACCCAACCCGTTCGCCACGGCTAGGATGTGACACAAGGTCGCAAGTGTGGGGCATCCAACGAAGATCGAAGTCGCTATTCAGCAATAAGGGATCCGCGAGACATGTGTTCTAACAATTACACCCGGATAGAACGCAGTTATGCATTTACCCAACCCGTTCGCCATGGCTAGGATGTGACACAAGGTCGAAAGTATTTTTATATATTCTCGTTCAACATCATTCAAATATTTATAAGCTGCTTATAAATTATATCACAGAATCGGGAATTTTGTGATAATCTAGTGTCGACTTGAGTATGGAAAACTATGTTCGGTAATTGGAAATTGACACAAAGCTTATTTCAATGATCTAAGTAATAAAAAATGTGCGAAGACTATGTAGCATTGTGAACATAAAGTATAGTATATTGGTTTACTGAATATTTTATGTGCTACTAGGATCTGATGAAACTGGAGTTTTGATACATTTTGGAGGGCGTCGTCTGTGATGTCAATGCTTTGTTCCCCGGAGAGTTTTGGGTCTTACAACATCATACTCCCCTCATCAGGCGGTCCCTATCAGAGAAGATGAAACTCTGATCCACCCTCTATTTTGAGCTGAACTTGCACAAAGGTGTCAAAATTAGGGTGACACAGAAAAAACAGAACCCAAATTATCTATTCATTTTCCAATTAAACTAACCCTAAACCCCAACCCCAACCCTAAACCCTAATCCTAACCCCAACCCTAACCATAAACCATAACCCTAGACCCCCATAGTTGAAATTAACAGTTTTATTACAAAATTTGTAATGTACACACTTTATTATATTTTGGAGGGCGTCGTCAGTGATATCATCACTTGGTTCCTCGGGGAGTTTCGGGTCTTACAACATCGTACTCCCCTCATCAGGCGGTCCCCATCAGAGAAGATGAAACGAGAGAAATGTTTTACTCTTATTATAGATAAACTTAGTAGAGGACAATTCAATCAGAGTTGAACACAGTTGAATATATATATATATATATATATATATATATATATATATATATAATATATATATATATAGCAAGCATAGCAATAACATCATCTTTACAGATCATTGCCGTCCCTCACAATCCTATAACTCCACCACCAGAACCCTTCCTTGCATGAGCCCTCAAATGACTCATCAAACCTGCTGCAGATCTACAAAGTTTGATGCAAATATGACATTGACAAGACTTCCTTCCCGTTGAATAAGATGATTCAGATGAATCAGATGAATCAGATGATAAAAATTGATGCTTATGCGCCACCATAAGTCTCTTTAGACCAGAAGCGACTTACAGACCTTGGCACAGATAGCACAAGACACATTGTTTGTTCCTGAAATTTGCATGGATTGACCCTGGGTCAATATATATATATATATATATATATATATATATATATATATATATATATATATAATATATGGTTAGAGCCATATGAAAAGGAATCTTTGACCCGGGTTCAAATCCTAGACTAGACTGTTCCCATTTCACATAGTGATAATACCCTTGGGAAAGGTATGGATGATGTATTTAACTAATACAAGAACTTTACACTCGTGAAAACAGTAGTTGTTGGTTGGTTGGTTTGTTGGTTGAACATATCCCAATTGTTTGAAAGGGCGGTGGAAGAATATATCATTTGGCTGCGGGGAGGATATATGGATGAGCGGAATGTGCTAACGAACGGAGTGAAAAAGCAAAATTATTATATAGATTTCTTTTCTTCTTCTTTTCTTCTTTCTTTCTTCTATTTTTATAGCATGTCCTTTTTCTTCCCTTTCTTTCTTTAAAGTATGATAATTTAATTATTACAGCGTTTGATATGTTTACTTAAGAGCTATTGCTAAATAGTTCAATACGTAAAACGTATAATAATCTTGATTGAACTATCTCTTTCTCTCCTCCCCTTATCTCCCCTCTCTCTCTCTCTCTCTCACTCGCTCTCTCTCTTTCTCTCTCACACGAACATAATCATTCTTTCTCTCTTTCCTTCTTTTCATCATCGGTTGAAACAGATTAGCATTATTGCTTTCGCTTTCTCTATCTGTTTCTTTCTTTCTTATTATATTTTGTCTGTGCAGCATGTCCGTTTTATTCCCTTTCTTTCTTGATGATAAAAATGGAAAGGTACATTATTTAGCTGAGGTAACGACACTTATGAGAAATGAGAATTCGACGGATAAGCAACACCAGATAATCAGGATATACATTTTTGATATCATCTTGGACGATTTGGACGGTGTCACTTTTAACCAGAGGGTGTTGCAAGATGGCAACGGTCGTACAAACAAGGAACACGAGTATTAATATATAGATTAGATGACCCCTTAAATAGGTCCAGTTGTCAACCTTATATTTTTATCAAATTCGGCATTAAATCTCATGAAAACGCTTGATATGCAGAAAAAACAAAAACAATTACAACCCCAATGGCTAAGTAATTAATGACATGCAACACTCCTCTTTGGGCCTTACTCAGGATAATTTACGCCCTGTCGGCTGAGGCGTTAGAATGCACTGACTGCACCTCTGCAGAGGGGTAAGACTCCCCCAATGGGGACACCTGTTGGCCGTGGATGGTGACTCATGATGCTTAAAGATGGAACCCAGGTGGTTGAGCAGTCCATGACATGCAATACTCCACTTTGGTCCTATCTTGGGCTAGACGGGCGGTCGGAGAGGCCCCCTCCGATCAATCAGCTGGTCACGTCAAGCCCTAGCACCTATATGATTTTCCCAACCCTATTGCCCTTATGGCAAGCCCCAACCCCTTTTTATCATATGGGTGCTAGAAGGCGGTGACTGAGGGTCTACATGTCCTGGGAATGACGTTAAACTCTATCTGATGGTGAGGTTCCAGTTTTGGAGGTTTGGGGAATGTGGAGCACCCCTTCATCACCATTGTTCCCTGGTCCACTCTGATCCAGAGTGATAGTACCTGTTAGGGTCCCATCTATGGGTTAAATAGAAAAATGTATTCATAAAAAAATTGTGTATACATTAATAATGAATTTATTTCAAAACCTTATCGACATTAAATGACCCACTGAGGTTGATATGCCGTAAACAAAACCAAACCAAACCAAACCATACAGGATGATTTGATATTAGTTGAACCCAGTGTTTGATTTTAAAAAGTGACATCTATGTAGAAAAATATTCCAATTGATTGAAAGGGACGATGGAAGAATATACCATTTGGCTGCGGGGAGGATATGTGGATGAGAGGAACATGCGAACGAACAGATAAACGAATAGAATTATAATAGTTCTTTTTTAAACTGTCGATCAATTCAAGTTTTGTTTGGTTGGTGAGGGGCTGTTACGATTCCAACCCACAACAAGAATGGAATAGTCCATTATTTAGCTGAGGTAACGACACTTATAAGAAATGAGAATTCGACGGATAAGCAAAAGCAGATAATCAAATATACATTTTTGCATATCATCTTGGACGATTTGGGCGTTCTCATTTTTAGCCAGAGAGTGTTGCCAGATGTCAACGGTTCGTACAAACATGGAAACAATTATTATATATAGTATTAGATTATGTAAATGAAACTGGAAGTGAATCCGACGGTAATGTTGAAAAAATGAATAAAGGAAAGAAGTATAGAATGGATAATATAGGATATTTAATCTATCTTAATCAATTTGACCGAAACCCGTGTAAGTAAAATTGACTAAAATATCCTATATTATCCATTCTATACATCTTTCGTTTATTCATTTAACATATTAGATTAATGAACATAAGAAAGTAATAAATACGAGCATAAAAAATATTGAATATTTATACATGTAAGGCAATGTCAAATTGTTTATATGTGATAAAAAAGAAATAAAGTCTTCGGAGTGGCCTAAGTCGGTATCAGCCAATCAGCGCGGGAGTCTATCCACTTTTCCTAGAGCTAGACCAAGGAGATTGTTTTTGCGTTAAGGTGGAGTGCCACTCCTACCATCAGCTCCTTACTTTAGCACAGATCCCTGTGCTAGCTACGCTAGGTTGGCGAGGGCGGTATCGAACTAGGAACCTTGTTTGTTTATAGCCGGACGCTCTACCGACTGAGGTAAAAAAGTCAATAATGTCTCACTTTTTTCAAAGAAAAGAGGGGTTGTAAAATATTTCCCTTGATTTGGCGATAAAAATCTGTGAGGAGAGTATTTAAAATAACAACATTAATTTGCCCACAACAAGTGACAAAAAAACAACTCGGAAATATTTAACTTTTTATCAATTCATTTTAATTTTCGGTTGGACATTTAAGCAATGCAAGACCATTTGAAATGTTTCATTTTTAAAATTGAGCGAATAAATGGGAAAAATAAGAAATATATGATTAAGCAATACCAAATAATCTGGATTTACATTTTTCATTGTATCTTGAACAATTTGGACGGTCCATTTTAATCAGGTGTTGCATGATGATAACGGTCGGAAGATTCAGGAACAAGCGTAATCTACATACTATCTATTATCTATCTTATTAAAGGGCAATTTGTGTGTATATGTATGTCCAGAGGAAACTTCGAAAATAAAACAATGACCGACAAAGTAAATATATATACACATTAAATATCACCAGGGTTTGGTTTTTGAGCAAAAATAATAGAGATTTGATTTATATTCATGAAGATAAATCAAAAATAAAATTTAAATGATAACAGCATGGATTTTTTTTTTTCATTTAATATTTTTAAATAGTAGACATTAACATTTTCTTTTAGAGTAGCTGATCAATGCAAGGTCGATTTTTTTACATTGGGATTTAAATGGGGCATCCATGTGGATTCAACTCACGATTCAGTAATAATGGATCTGCAGGACTAACTTTTAAAAATCTCGTCTACCCAGGCGACGAAATAAAAACGGATCACTTTATCCCAGCAAAGAGACCAGTCCTAGTGTTAATTAACAAAAAAGAAAGATTTTGTCAATGGTGGATTTTGCAGCAGATCACAGGGTGAAGTTGAAGGAAAACGAAAGATGGATAAATATCTGGACCTTGCCAGAGAACTGAAAAAGTTTATAGAATATGAAAGTCAAATTGATACCAATTGTAGTTGGGAACGGTCCCAAAAAGATTGGAAAAAAGATTGGAGGACCTGGAAATTTTGAGAAAGAATTGAGATTCATCAAAATACTGCACTGCTGCAATCTGACAGAATACTCAGATGAGTCCTGGATATCTGAGGAGACTTGTTGTCACTCCGATTCCAGTGAAATGCCATCAGCTAACGCTGACGTGAAAAACTCAAAAGGAATAATAATATAATAATAATAATAATAATATAATATTCAATAATATAAGAATAATATGAGAAGAAATGCCATAGCTGTACTGCTTCAGTTCAATTCTTTTGATAAAGAGGTATTACCTCGAAAATTCAAGAAATAATAAAAAATACAGGTCAAACACACCACCATTGTTACCGTATTATTATTTTTTATTTATTCCAAACTGCATTGTGATGGCCTTCTAAATCAACCTCCAACCAATACATACACAATGCTTCAAGCAAATT
This sequence comes from Doryteuthis pealeii, assembly GCA_023376005.1. Taxonomy (NCBI): domain Eukaryota; kingdom Metazoa; phylum Mollusca; class Cephalopoda; order Myopsida; family Loliginidae; genus Doryteuthis; species Doryteuthis pealeii. The sequence continues at coordinate 42,847,139 of CM042181.1, read as the reverse complement.
ATGAAACTCTCTTAATAATAATAATAACTATTAATAATGGAGATTCGTTCCGGTTTTTGTCTGTAACAAAACTACGTCACTGCTTACGAGTCATTTAAAATATCGTCATAACATAGAATCCTTTAATGAATTTGATGATTTTACTTATTGGGTACAAACTCGCTGACATTGAATTTTTAACTCCACCCTCAAGCAATATTTTAAAAAATCTATTTTTACATCGCCCAGAGGGTGTTTTTTTTATTTTGATTGTAATAATAATAATAATAATAATAATAATATAAGTAAACTACAAGACAAAGCAAAAGTATTGCCCAAGAGTCACAGGAAGATACCGGAACGGATCAACGATAGAAGAAAAAAACAAATACAAACAAAACAAACAAACAAACAAAAGAAAACAACAAAAAAAAAAAAACAGGACATTCAAAATTCCGAAAAGAAAATTCAGAAAAATTCAAGGATAAATCGTCAAGAATGTGTATAACCGGATGTAACGAAACAAAAAAGAAAAAAAAATACAAAACAAAAAAAAATTCTGAAAGAAAATTATAGAAAAAAATAGTAAAAAAAAAAAAAAAAGGTTGAACGGTAAACGACATGAAATTGAATTGACGAAAGTGAGGCAGAACGGAAGTAGGTGTACATCTGGATTCACTAAAGGAAAATCAGGAAAAAAAAATTGGAAGACACACCAGGCAAAGATGGGACGACGCACGGATTCCATTCATATTCATACTATCCACACATAGATTTTCTCCAGCCTGTGGCTGGGCTGTAATAAGACTGACTTCAGAGGGGTAAAATCCCCTACCAAACAATGAGGCTAACACGTTGTTTATGTGGTACCAATGATGGCTAAGTAGTCCAAGGTTATTGTGATATGTAAATGCAAAGAATTCGTTAGGATTTGAACTCGTCGCCACTTCCACTTTCTCCGACGGTAACTATACACTAAGCATAATATATATTTATTATATATATATATAATATATATAATATTATATATATTACTATTAACAACCGCAATATTATATAATGTAGAGAGAGAAGACAAGACAGACAGACTGATAGACAGACAGAGATTATGCTTGAGAGGGTGAGCAGACTGGAATAGATAATCAGACGTCTTGAAAGCACACACACATATAGAACATCAACACACACACAACACACACACTACACAACACAAACACAGAACTACGAAACAACCATAATCAATACTCCCCGCCATGCGACAAGACAAGAAGTTTGGAAGAGACATGACACAAACCAGATGGACCACTACCCCAGCGACAACTTAGTCTCAAGGGTATTGTATATGTTAATCAATAGATCGTAAAGGATTGAACTCGTCGCCACTTAACTTTCTGCGAACTATGCCATGAACAGCATAATGAGTTTGATAGTCATTATAACCTAATATATACATTGGCGGTAATATGATGGTATAAATAACTATTGAAGTACCGCTAACTAGTATGTGAGAGAAACAACAGCTAGACGCTGGATACGGAAGAGCAGAGATATATGCTTGGAGCACCTCCCAGGTGAGGCCAGCTGGAATGATAACAGTAACATTCTATGACGGACTATAGCCACACACACACACCACACCAAACCAACGAGGCAACATACACATCTTGACTCCCCATACAAAGACGGATGTGTGGAAGATATGACCACCAACCAATACCTATCCCCGGAACAGATCCAACAAGCAACAACTTCAGATTTCAGAGATTTCCTTTGTAGCTGTATTATTTAAAATTATGCTCTTTTCTTCTTTTAAAAATATTTATATCTGTTAAAATATTTTGAATCTGAAAAATATGAAATAGCAGAGGTAGCAACTACTAGAAGAGATTTTTAATCTCGAATATTAAGAATAATCCAGTGTTATTAATATCAAACCATTGTTCTTTTTTTCTTTACACTTGATTGTGACAGCCTTCAAACCAACCACCAACATATAAGACAATGCTTCAAAGAATTATAACAAATTTATATATATTTAATATATTATATATATATATATATTATTAACAATGAAACAGGAACTAACCCTACTCGTGTTTCATCGATTGATTCTTCAGGAGTTACATTTAAGTTAAATTAATGAGTTTTCGATTAATCTTAGATGTATAATTACTGCCGTTGAATGGATTTATCTTTAGTAGAGGACGCTTATTTTATATTTTCGATAGATCGGAAACGAGTTTTTGTTTATTGATTAAAATTTGGATAATTTTATGGGATTATTTTTTTCAATTATTATTTTATGAAGGTTATATTATGGTCGTATTAATAGTAAAAGCGAAAGGTTAAAATTATTTATTAACTAGTTAATTTGCGTTGAGAGTATTAAAATAAAAACAGTTTGTATATGTTACGATAATGAAGTTTTGGGTAGTTATAATTAGTTATATATATATAAATAATAATAAGAGATACAAATACAGAAGAAAGTAATGAAAGCAAAAATGTACATTAAATATAAAATAAAAAAAATAAAATATATAAAAAAAATAAAATAAAATAAAATGGAAATAAAAGTGAGAATAAAATGAAAAAATATTATGATAATTTTTTTATAAATTGGATACGGGTTATCATAATAAACATGGATTTGTTTATTTTAACTGGGGTTAAAGTGAATATGTAAGAGAAATAAGGAATGAGTAGATCATTGAGAAATATTTTTGGTTTTATTATTTTGGGTTTATTTTATTGAAATTTTAAATTTAAATTTTAAAATTTAAATTTACATTTAATATTGAGTCTTAAGGTATATATTTATTTTTCAATAAAAAATTTATTGAGTTACTTTTGCTACCCTGCATGATCCGTTTATAACTGGTGTTTACTGTTTAAATGTTGGAATAATAGTTAGTGTTTTATTTAAATTGTAATTATAATGATAATAATAAAAGATCGTACTCTTACCACCCGGTAAGTTACTATTATACATCTACATATTATAATAATTATATAGTAATATATAGGGAGTTTTCAATAATTGCTTGAAGCATTGTGTATGTATTGGTATAGCGAGGTTGATTTTTGAAGGCCTGCACAATCAGTTTGGATAAAATAAAAAATAATAATTCGGTAACATGGTGTTGTGGTGTGACTGTATTTTTTATTATTTTTATTATTATTTATTATTTTATTCATTCTTATTTTATATAATAAATAAAAATTACAGTCGAAACACACCATTGTTACCGTATTATTATATTTTTATTTATTTTCCAAACTGCATTGTGATAAGCTTCTAAATCAACTCCTTAACCATATATATATATATTATATATATATAATATATATATATTATATGAAATTAACCATTTTGAAAAAACATATGATGTTTGTATGTAATTGCTGACAGAATCTGTTTGACCAACATTCGATAAGTTGGTCTTCATCAAGAGTGACATAGACGGAAGAGAGATAATCCGTTAAAAGTACTGTTTATAAAAACGAACGCTTGAATTCAACCGCCTGAAATTTTTGAAAATGCATTTTCTGTTTTATAAAATAAATAAATTTTATTTTTAATTTTTAAAATCAGAAGCATTAAAGTTCTTATAGTAAACTCAAAAGAGTTTGTTGTAAAAATTATATAAAATGAGTAAAGTGGTATCAAAGTATAGTAATATTTTCATGTTAAAAATATATCAAGTCCACAGTGTAATTGAGAGAAAGATGTTAAGAGTTCCAAAATGTTAACTTGTAGGTGTTGATAAGGTCCGTGGGTTATAGATGAGTCTATATATATATTATATATATTATATATATTATATATATATATATATAGTGATGTGAGAGATTTAAAACATATATAAAAGAACAATCAGCCGGATTGGTCAATTGAAACGCGAGTATTAATCACCCAAGCTACTCATTGTAAAGAGGAGCCAGAAAGAGGGAGGAAGACAGCAGTCCAGAAAGCATACGTTTGTGTGCTGTCATGCACCAAAGATGTCACTCAAGAATTTGGCCGCAGAGTTACTTGCGTAAATGCAGATGATACATTTATTTTAACACCGATCCATCTCACCATTAAATCCAGGTCCACTTCTGCGTATTTAAATAAAAAAATGTGTTTGTTCAGAATTTGTAGGCTCGTGGTCGTGTCAAAAAAAAAAGGTGGTGCTATACAAATTGGTTAAATAGAATTTTAAGAAACCTAGAATTCCAACATGACGTTGTGTCCACCGGGAAAGAAAAAAAATTAATACCTAATATCAGGAATCCTAACCAAATTTATGAAATTCTTCAGTGTTAGATGTATTAATGAATAAAAATACACCAGTTATTTATTTTAAAAATCTTTTAACATTTTTTCGGTCAGTTAATTTGAACTATAGTAACTTTGAGAGTCTGTGTTATGCTTCAAAGTTCGATTTTACGCACCTTGCAGACGCACTTCCACTTATTCTCCTGATGCTGAATTAGGCTGGTACGTATGTGGGGGGTGGGGGGGTCGGATCCAGCATGTTGGGCTTGTTTTTGTGACCCTACATAATAGATGTATTTATTATCGTATTGAATGAGATCCGTGGTTATGTTCCCTCGTATTTCTGGAGTGAGAATCTTTTGATTTGACCTGGTTGGGTCAATTCAAGTAGATTTTCACATCCTGTAAACACAATTCTTCTCGCCAATAAATGCAATATTAAATCTTCTTTACTTCTTTCTCTTCTTTCGTTCTCTTCTCTCTCTCTCTCGATTGTCTCATCTCTCTCCTTCTCTCTCTCTTCTCTCTCCTCATCTCATCTTTTTCCCACCCCCTCCCACCCTCTTCCCCCCCCTCTGCTCTCTTCTTTCTTTCTCTCTTCTCTATTGACCAACACAACCACATTCTTTTCGCCAGTAATGGCAATAACTAGAAATCTTCTTCTCTCCTCTTCTTTCCTCCTCTCTTCTCTCTTTCTCTCTTTCTCTGTCTCTCTCTCTGATTCTTTTTTTCTTGTCTCTCTTTCTTTCTTTCTTCTTTCTTCTTTAGTTCTCTTTCTACTCTCTTTCTTTTCTCTCTCTTTCATCGTCTCTTCTCTTATCTTTCCTTTCTCTCTTTCTTTTTCTCTCTCTTCTCTCTTCTTTTCTTTTCTTCTTCTCTTCTTTCTTTTTTCTGTCTTTTCTTTCTTTCTTCTTTAGTTCTATCTCTCTATCTTCATCCTTTCTTTTCTCTTCTCTCTTTCTTCTCTCTCTCTTCTTCTTTCTTTCTTTCTTTTTTTGTCTGTCTTCTCTTTCTTTTTTTTCTTTCTTTCTTTCTTTCTTTCTTTCTTTCGTTCTCCTTCTTTCTCTCTCTCTATCATCATTAATTATCTTTTCCTTCTCTCTCTCTCGCTTCTCTCTGGCTTTCTCTCTCTCATATCATTTCTCTATGTAATCTTTCTTTCTTTCCTTTCCCTCACTCCTCTCTCCTTATTTTCTTGTCTTTCCCTTCTCTCTCTCCTTCATCTTTCTTTCTTTCTGTCTTTCCCCCTCTCTCTCCGTCTTCTCTGATCTGTGTTCCTTCTATCTGCTATCTTCTTTCTTGTTTCTTTCTTTACACCCCTCACTCTCGCTCTTTCTTTCTTTCTTACCTTTATCTTCTCTCTTATATATTATTCTTTTCTTTCTTTCTTTCTCTATCATCTGTTTCTTTGTGTTTTATTTCTACATTATTCTTTCTTTCCTTCTCTCTCTCTTTTCTGTGTATTCTTCTCCCTCTCTCTCTCCTCTCTCTAATAATATATATAATATATATATATCTTATCATTCTTCTTTCCCTCATCTCTCGGTCCACTTTCTTTCTTTCCTTCTTTCTATCCACTTCCTCTTCTCCATATATATATCTATATATTATATATTTATATATATATATATATATATATAGTTTTAACAATTGTACTTGTCAAAGAGATGGTAGAGCAAAACCCAGCATAAAAACTAATTAAGTTGGGACATGCCTGTAAAACTTCAACACACAGGCGACGATAACCGTTTACACGAACGGTCTTCACGTTTGCTTGTAGGAGCGGGAATTCTTCGAAAGCTCTTTTAGTGGATTCGGAGTTTGCTGATAGGCAAAACTAAACAGTGAAACTGTAAATGTCAGTATCAGTAGAGGTTCTCTGGCGAATCTGGTATCAACAGGTTCTTTCTTTCAGCTGCCGATTGACGCATATTGATTTTTGCGTTTGTTTTGTTAGTATCGTTTGTTTCGGGTTGGAATATGGTAACAGGCTCCTCACCACAAGTACAATCGAATTGCATCGAGCAGTTTAACAAAAAAATCTTTCTTAAATCACTCTATCGTTATTCGTTCGTTGCAGCTTTCCCTCATCATCATATCCATCCGCAGCCAAATGATATATTCTTCCATCGTCCCTTTTCAATTTTATGTCGGTATTTTATTATACTTTTTAGCAAATCTAATTATTGTTAAAAAAATGAATAAAAGAAAGAAATATAGAATGGAGTAATATAGGATATTTTAAGTTCAATTTTACCTTAACGGTTTCGGTCAAATTGTATTACAATAGATTACAATTATCAGCAAAGTATTCTTATTTTTTCTTTATTCATTTTTTTTTCAATAACGTCGATACTTCCAGTTTAATTTTACATATCAATATTAATATTAATATATCGTGTTCCATGTTTGTACGTACCGTGACATCGGCAACACTCTCTGCTAAGAAATGAGAACGCCAAATCGTCAAGATGATATGCAAAAATGTATTCTGATCATGATTGCTATTTTGTTATCACGTCTGAGTTCTCTTCTTAAAGTGTACGTTACCTCAGCTAATAATGGACTATTCCATATTCTTGTTGTGGTGTTGGAATCGTAACAGCCCCCTCACAACTAAACAACTTGAAAACATGAAAATATAAAAATAAGGAAAGAAAGAATATATATATATATATATATTATATATAGAGAGAGAGAGAGAGAGAGAGTGAGAGAGAGAGAGAGAGAGAGAGAGAGAGAGAGTTTAATCAATACTCTAGTTCCCTAATCTTCCGACCGTTATTATCTTGCAAAAAATAAGATCATCCAAATAGTCTTGTGTCTTACCTGCCAAAAATGTTTAGATAATCTGGCATTGTTAATATATATAAATATTATTATTTTTTATTTTTTTGGTGGGGGTGGGTACAGAATTTTATTAATGCTTTACAAAGACCTCTGGCTAAAAATAAGATCATCCAAATAGTCCAAGATGAAGTGCAAAAATGTATATCCTGATTATCTGCTTTTGCTTATACGCCGAATTCTCATTTCTCATAAGTAACGTTACCCCTGCTAAATAATGTAATATTCCGTTTTTATTATAAAGAAAGAAAGGGAAGAAAAGGGACATGCTACACAGAAAAAAATCAATAAGAAAGAGACAGAGGAGAAAGTGAGTGAGAGGGGTTGATAACGTGAAAATAAATAACGCTTCAATCGATGCTGAAAAGAAGGAAAGAAAGAAAGAAAGAAACAGTGTGTGTATGAGAGAGAGAGAGAGAGGGGGGCGTTAAATCAAGATTATTTTACTTATCACATATTGAACAATTTATTAATAGCTATTAAGTAAACATATCAAACATATTTTCCACACATTTTTCTTCTCATTTTCACAGTCCTGATGAAGGTTTCCATTGTAAACCGAAATGCTCGAGTATCGACTATAACTTTCCATCGGTCATAACATCCCGTGTTTGTTTCTAAATTTTCTATTGAAAAGTCTCTTCTTAAATTACAAATTAGGTATGACTTCAATTAAGCACATATCCTCCAAATATAATATATATATATATATATATATATATATATATATATATATAAATATTTGGAGTTATTTAGTATTGGAGAATTGAAAAAAGTGCTTGATTACAGGTGTAAGAGCTGTATTTACTTGTAGCTTTCACAGACATGATGTCTTTATCATAAGTAGCCAATACACTGCTTTGAAACCAATGGTAGCAATCACACTTAAAATGTATTATACTCTATAATATATATATATATATATATATATATATATATATATATATATATATATATATATATATCAACATTCAACTACAAACGCCACTCAACTAACGGTAACTAACCTTTTTTCCACACATTTTTCTAATTCAACGCCTGCAAAACATCCATCATCTTTTATCCACACAAATCCTTGTTTTCTTCTCATTTTCAGTCCTGAAGAAGGTTTTCATTGTAAACCGAAATTTTCGAGCATCGACTATAACTTTCCATCGATCCCGTGTTTGTTTCTATATTTCCTACTTATATCAAACATTGTAATAATTAAATTATCACACTGTGGTATATCCACAGGTCTAGCAAGTCAAGATTATTATACTTTTTACATATTGAACTATTTAGCAATAGCTCTTAAGTTAACATATCAAACATTGTAATAATTAAATTATCATACTATGGTATATTCACAGGTCTAGCAAGTCAAGATTATTATACTTTTTTACATATTGAACTATTTAGCAATAGCTCTTAAGTAAACTTGTTGATGTCCATCCTTTAGCAATGGAATTACCCAGTGAATGTGCGCTGAACATCATCCTTAATGGTGTCATCAACTGGGACAGATTGTAATCTTCTTGGGAGTGACAACGCTTCGACCTGACCGAATTCTCTAGTCCTGGGGTACTTTATTTGAAAACTAGCAGAATCTGTGGATATACCCCAGTATGATAATTTTTTTTTTTTTTTTTTTTTTTTTTTTTTGGTTTGGTTTGTTTGTTTTACGGCATATCAACCTCAGTGGGTCATTTAATGCCGATAAAGTTTTGAAATAAATCAATTCTTAATGGATAATACAATTTTTTTTATAAATACATTTTTCTATTTAATCCATAGATGGGACCCTAACAGGTAATACCACTCCGGGTCAGAGTGGACCAGGGAGCAATGGTGATGAAGGGGTGCTCCACATTCCCCAAACCTCCAAAACTGGAACCTCACCATCGGATAGAGTTTAACGTCATTCCCAGGACATGTAGACCCGCAGCCACCGCCTTCTAGCACCCATATGATAAAAAGGGTTGGGGCTTGCCATAAGGGCAATAGGGTTGGGAAAATCATATAGGTGCTAGGGTTTGACGTGACCAGCCGATTGATCGGAGGGGCCTCTCCGACCGCCCGTCTAGCCCAAGATAGGGCCAAAGTGGAGTATTGCATGTCATGAACTGCTCATCCACCTAGGCTCCATCCTTAAGCATCACGGGTCGCCACCCACGGCCAACAGGTGGCCCCATTGGGGGAGTCTTACCCCTCTGCAGAGGTCCAGTCGGTGCATTCTAACGCCCCAGCCGACAGGGCGGAGTATTATAATTTAATTATTGCAACGTTTGATATCTTTACTTAAAGGCAATTGCAAATTGTTTAATATGTGATTAAAAAAAAAAAGTAAAGTCTTCGGAGTGGCCTAAAGTCGGTATCAGCCAATCAGCGCGGGAGTCTATCCACTTTTCCCTAGAGCTAGACCAAGGAGATTGTTTTTGCGTCTAAGGTGGAGTGCCACTCCTACCATCAGCTCCTTACTTTACCGCACAGATCCCTGTGCTACTCAGTACGCTGAGTTGGCGAGGGCCGGTATCGAACTAGGAACCTTGTTGTTTATAGCCGGACGCTCTACCGACTGAGGTAAAAAGTCTAATAATGTCTCACTTTTTTCAAAGAAAAGAGGGGTTGTAAAATATTTCCCTTGATTTGGCGATAAAAATCTGTGAGGAGATATTTAAAATAACAACATTAATTTGCCCACAACAAGTGACAAAAAACAACTCGGAAAATATTTAACTTTTTATCAATTCATTTTAATTTTCCGTTGGACATTTAAGCAATGCAAGACCATTTGAAATGTTTCATTTTTAAAATTGAGCGAAATAAAATGGGAAAAATAAGAAATATATGATTAAGCAATACCAAATAATCTGGATTTACATTTTCTCATTGTATCTTGAACAATTTGGACGGTCCCATTTTAATCAGGTGTTGCATGATGATAACGGTCGGAAGATTCAGGAACAAGCGTAATCTATCTATCTATCTATCTATCTATCTATAAAGGGCAATTGTGTGTATATGTATGTCCAGAGGAAACTTCGAAAATAAAACAATGACCGACAAAGTAAATATATATACACATTAAATATCACCAGGGTTTGGTTTTTGAGCAAAAATAATAGAGATTTGATTTATATTCATGAAGATAAATCAAAAATAAAATTTAAATGATAACAGCATGGATTTTTTTTTTCATTTAATATTTTTAAATAGTAGACATTAACATTTCTTTTTAGAGTAGCTGGATCAATGCAAGGTCGATTTTTTTACATTGGGATTTAAATGGGGCATCCCATGTGGATTCAACTCACGATTCAGTAATAATGGATCTGCAGGACTAACTTTTAAAAAATCCTCGTCTACCCAGGCGACGAAATAAAAACGGATCACTTTATCCCAGCAAAGAGACCAGTCCTAGTGTTAATTAACAAAAAAGAAAGATCTTGTCAATTGGTGGATTTTGCAGCAGATCACAGGGTGAAGTTGAAGGAAAACGAAAAGATGGATAAATATCTGGACCTTGCCAGAGAACTGAAAAAGTTATAGAATATGAAAGTCAAATTGATACCAATTGTAGTTGGGAACGGTCCCAAAAAGATTGGAAAAAAGATTGGAGGACCTGGAAATTTTGAGAAAGAATTGAGATCATCCAAAATACTGCACTGCTGCAATCTGACAGAATACTCAGATGAGTCCTGGATATCTGAGGAGACTTGTTGTCACTCCGATTCCAGTGAAATGCCATCAGCTAACGCTGACGTGAAAAACTCAAAAGGAATAATAATAATAATAATAATAATAATAATAATAATATTCAATAATATTAAGAATAATATGGAAGAAATGCCATAGCTGTACTGCTTCAGTTCAATTCTTTTGATAAAGAGGTATTACCTCGAAAATTCAAGAAATAATAAAAAATACAGGTCAACACACACCACCATTGTTACCGTATTATTATTTTTTATTTATTCCAAACTGCATTGTGATGGCCTTCTAAATCAACCTCCTAACCAATACATACACAATGCTTCAAGCAAATTATGAAACTCTCTTAATAATAATAATAATCTATTAATAATGGAGATTCGCTTCCGGTTTTTGTCTGTAACAAAAACTACGTCACTGCTTACGTCACATTACCAAAATCGTCATAACATAGAATCCTTTAATGAATTTGATGATTTTACTTACTTAGGGTACAAACTCGCTGACATTGAATTTTTAACTCCCACCCCTCAAGCAATATTTTTAAAAAATCTATTTTTACATCGCCCAGAGGGTGTTTTTTTTATTTTGATTGTAATAATAATAATAATAATAATAATAATAATATAAGTAAACTACAAGACAAAGCAAAAGTATTGCCCAAGAGTCACAGGAAGATACCGGAACCGGATCCAACGATAGAAGCAAAAAAAAACAAACAAACAAACAAACAAACAAAAGAAAAACAACAAAAAAAAAAACAGGACATTCCAAAATTCCGAAAAGAAAATTCTAGAAACAATTCAATGGATAAATCGTCAAGAAATGTGTATAACCGGATGTAACGAAAACAAAAAAGAAAAAAAAATACAAAACAAAAAAAATTCTGAAAGAAAATTATAAGAAAAAAAAATAGTAAAAAAAAAAAAAAAAAGGTTGAACGGTTAAACGACATGAAAATTGAATTAGACGAAAGTGAGGCAGAACCGGAAGTAGGTGTACATCTGGATTCACTAAAGGAAACACTCAGGAAAAGTAACAAATTGGAAGACACACCAGGCAAAGATGGGACGACGCACGGATTCCAATTCAAATATTCATATCTATCCACACATAGATTTTCTCCAGCCCTGTCGGCTGGGCTGTAGAATACAGACTGCACCTCTGCAGAGGGGTAAAATCCCCCTACCCCCCAAACCAATGAGGCTACACGTTGGTTATATGTGGCTACCCACATGATGGCTAAGTAGTCCAAGGTTATTGTGATATGTAAAATGCAAAGAACTTCGTTAAGGATTTGAACTCGTCTCGCCACTTCCACTTTCTCCGACGGTAACTATTACACTAACAGCATAATATATATATATATATATATATATATATATATATATATATATATATATTAACTATTACACTAACCGCTAATATATATATATGTAGAGAGAGACAGACAGACAGACAGACAGACTGATAGACAGACAGAGATTATGCTTAGAGGGTGAGCCAGACCTGGAATGATAATCAGACAGTCTTGAACAGGCACACACATATAAGCACACACACACACACACACACACACACACACACACACACACACACACACACGCAAACACGCAAACATACACATAAACAAATACTCCCCCCCCATACACACAGACAGAGAGTTTGGAAGACATGACACAAACCAAAATGGACAGCCACAAGCAACAACTTCAGTTTCGAAGATCTTCTGTACTGTATATTTAAAATTAATGCCCTTTATTCTTCTTTAAAATATTATATCTGTTAAAATATTTTAATCCTGAAAAACTATGAAATAGCAGAGGTAGCCACTACTAGAAGAGATTTTTATCTCGAAATATTAAGAATAAATCACAGGTTAACATACAACACCATTGTTACCTTATTTTTCTTTACACTTGCATTGTGACAGCCTTCAAAACCAACCACCAAACCAATATAAACACAATGCTTCAAAGAAATTATAACACACTTATATATATATATATATATATATATATATATATATATATATTAACAATGAAAAGGACTAACCTACTCGTGTTTCATCGATTGATTCTTCAGGGTTACTTTAGTTAAATTAATCGAGTTTTCGATTAATCTTAGATGGTATAATACATGCCCGTTGGAATGGGATTTATCTTTAGTAGAGGAACGCTTATTTATATTTTCGAAGATCGGAAACGGTTTTTGTTTATTGGATTAAAAATTTGGATTAATTTATGGGATTTATTTTTTCAATTATTATTTAATGAAAGGTATATTATGGGTCGTATTAATAGTTAAAAAGCGAAAGGTTAAAATTATTTATTAACTAGTTTAATTTGGTTTGAGAGTATTAAAAAAAAACAGTTGTATATGTTACGATAATAGAAGTTTTGGGTAGTTAAATATAGTTAATTATATAAAAAATAATATAAAGAGATACAAATAAGAATGAAAGTAATGATAAGCAAAAATGTAATAAAATAAAAATAAAAAATAAAAAATTAAAAAAAATAAAAATAAAAATAAAAGTGAAAATAAAAGTGAAAATAAAAATGAAAAAATATATATAAATTTTTTTTAAAATTGGATACGGTGTTTATATAAAACATGGATTTGTTTATTTTAACTGGGGTTAAAAGTGGAAATATGTAAGAAATAAGAATAGCTAGATCATTGAAATATTATTTTTGGTTTTATTATTTTGGGTTATTTATTGAAATTTTAAATTTTAAATTTTAAAATCTTAAAATTTAACATTTAATACTTGAGTCTTAAGGTATATATATTTTTCAATAAAAAATTTATTGAGTTTACTGTTTGCTACCGCATGATTCCGTTTATAACTGGTGTTTACTGTTTTAAATGTTGGAATAAAGTAGTGTAATTTATTTAAATTGTAAATAAATAATAATAATAAAAAGATCGTACTCATACCCACCGGTAAGTTACTACTTATACATTTACATATATATATATATATATATATAAGAGAGTTTCATAAATTGCTTGAAGCATTGTGTATGTATTGGTTAGGAGGTTGATTTAGAAGGCCATCACAATGCAGTTTGGAATAAATAAAAAATAATAATTCGGTAACAATGGTGTTGTGTGTTGACCTGTATTTTTTATTATTTTATTATTATTTATTATTTTATTATTCTATATTTATATAATAAATAAAAAATACAGGTCAACACACAACACCATTGTTACCGTATTATTATTTTTTATTTATTCCAAAACTGCATTGTGATAGCCTTCTAAATCAACCTCCTAACCAATATATATATATATATATATATATATATATATATATATATATATGAAATTTAACATTTTGAAAAAACATATGATGTTTGTTATGTAATTGCTGACAGATCTGTTTCGACCAAATCGATAAGTTGGTCTTCATCAAAGAGTGACATAGACGGGAAGAGAGATATCCGTTAAAAGACTG
>CM042181.1:42806120-42813620 GCA_023376005.1 Doryteuthis pealeii | reverse complement strand
CTTCAATTTTCCTGGCTCTTATTCGACAGTCACACCGCGTAAAGATCTTTTTCTTTTTTCTTTTTTCTTTTTCTTTTTGTTGCAAAGAGAAGGTATCCAATTAAAAGCCACTGCTTCAAACTGGCCTGTGTGTGTGGAAACGATTTCAACAAACTGAAACAGAGTAACTATATGAATTTAATTATTCACTCGGTTTTTGGTGTTCCCGCTTCCACCCCCGTAACACCCCGAACATCAACTGGTAGGGGAGTGGTGTATATGTGTGTGCGCGCATATCGAGATATGCGTCTAGGTTTAAGAATGCCTTTCAAAAACCATTGCGTGCTTGTAGGACTACGTATATTTTTTTCTTTTTCTTTTTTTTTCTTTCTTTTATTGTTTTTGATATCGTAGAGTGCGTGAGTGAGCGAGGGAGGCCACAGCCCAGCCGAGATGAAATGCCGAGGAGGATATCTCCGGCCCCCAAATAGAGAGAACACGTGCGTATACTTGAATGTAAATACGTATGTACTTTAATGAACGTATATATATATATATATATATATATATATATATATATATATATATATATATCGCTGAAACCTTTTCCGGTCTATCCTGGGTTTGTACATATCTATCTATCCATCCATCCATCTAGATAGATAGATAGATAGATAGATAGCTAAAGGTCTGTGAATGCATGTATGTATGTACGTATGCATCTATCTATCTATCTATCTATCTGTCTGTCTGTCTGTCTGTCCCGGTCTGTTCATATCTATCAATATATTTATCTATCTGCACCAGTTTGTTTATATATATCTATCTGTTTACACACACACCCATAAACACACACACACACACACACACACACACACACACACACACACATATATATATATATAATATATGTGTGTGTGTGTGTGTGTGTGTGTGTGAATTAAATATTTAGAATAAACAAACACATGATGTTAAAATTCGCTGACAGAATTCTGTTTCGACCCTTTATTGAAGTGGTCTTCATCAAGAGCGAGTTGTGTATGATAGAGAGAACGGTAAAAATGGACCGTTATGAGACGAAAGTGGTGCAGATGAAACTTTCGTCTCATAACGGTCCACTTTTCACCGTTCTCTCTATCATACACAACTCGCTCTTGATGAAGACCACTTCAATAAAGGGTCGAAACAGAATTCTGTCAGCAAATTTAACATCATGTGTTTGTTTTTTCTAAATATTTAATTCACACTGTCGGATTCACTTCCATTCATTTTTCATATATATATATAAAATAAATATATAAAAATATATAAAATAAATGTTCACTCTATTGAAGGTCGAGTCTTCTATGTGTGCGAAATATTTTCACACACATAAACTGACCGAAACACATGTGTAAGTGATATCGATTAATGTGATATCGATTAAATTCATTTTATCCATCTACATTTCTTTTCTTTACTCATTTTTCCTCATATTGTCGGATTCAATTCCTTTTCCATTTTCACACACACACACACACACACACATATATATATATATATATATATAAAACTGCTACTCTAACCATTACACCACGTACCCCTATATATATATATATATATATATTATATATATATATATATATAATATATATATATATATATATATATAATATATGGGACGTGCAGTGATAGAAATTGACAAAGTGATATGAAATTGACAAAGCCGTTTGCATTTAACAGAGCGCCAATACCCAAAGGAAAGTTATTTATCCAAATATTCTCCCACCAGCTATGTGTAATTAGTAGCGCAGACTGGGCTGTTTAACCTTGGCTAGGTAACCAGTCTAGGAGAAGGAAAATTCTGAAGTGAAACCTGTTAAACTCCGAGAAAATTGACCCAGTGTCACATCTTGCGCGTGCGTAGGGGTTGGTATATATATATATATATATATATATATATATATATATATATGTGTGTGTGTGTGTGTGTGTGTATAAAAGGAATAACTTACCGGTAAAAATATTGGATTGGTTTCAATATTTGGTTGGTATGAATGTTACTCGGTAATAACAAATATAAAGAGTTCAATACGTAAGTAAAGCGGATTTATTATTGCAGTGTGTACAGATATAACCTACTCGAGTTTCACCATAAGGATCTTCAAGGTGAAATCCACTGAATTAATCAAGATATTGATTAATTACAGCTAACTGCGGGAGTCGGTCATAATTACATTAATTCCCACAGTTAGTTGTAATTAATCAATATCTTGATTAATTCAGTGAATTTAACCCTGAAGGTCCTGATGGTGAAACTCGAGTAGGTTATTTCTGCACACACTATAATATGTATGCATATATATATATATAATATATATGTGTGTGTGTGTGTGTAAGTATGTATGTGTGTGTGTGTATTTGATAGTCTGGGGTGGAGCACCACACATAACATCAGCTCCTTACTTTACCGCACAGAACCCTGTGCTACTCATACGCTGAGTTGGCGAGGGCCGGTATTGAACTAGGAACCTTGTGGTTGTTAGGTGAAAGCTCTACCGACTGCGCTAACCCGGCCTCTCAGTACGCCCTAATTAGCTACGCTGTTCGTCACGAGTCGGATGTGACAAAAGTGGCAAGTATCGTGCACCCAGTGGGAATCAAACTCACTATTCAGTCGTAATGGATCTGGGAGACTAGTTTGCCACCGCGATTACATACCCTAATACATACTTCCACGTAGTGGTGAGTGTTGTTGTGAAATCGTAAGTTTGACGAAAGCGTCCATGTTTTGTTTTGTCTTTGTCTTACTTTTTAAAATTTCTTTTATTGTCGGTACCAATGGGGTGTCACAGTTTAGGGACCAGACATGTATGACAAAAAGGTAGGGGCTCCCTTAAAGAAAACACGTGGCGCCTGATACATATTGCTCAAGCATAACATTTATTATCTAAACTAGCAAACATATGCAACGACCGGATGCAAGTATTGAAGTTTTAATGTAATAAAATATTATTTTAAATTAGAAATGCTAATGAAACTAAATAAGAACACAGATAAAAAGATTTGAAACAGAGTGCAAGTATTGAAGTTTTAATGTAATAAAATATTATTTTAAATTAGAAAGGCTAATGAAACTAAATAAGAACACAGATAAAAAGATTTGAAACAGAGTGCAAGTATTGAAGTTTTAATGTAATAAAATATTATATTAAATTAGAAAGGCTAATGAAACTAAATAAGAATGCAGATGAAAAGATTTGAAACAGAGGGTGGTATAATAAAAAGAAAATAGAACAACTGAAACTTACTATTCCATCACTCGCATCTTTCATTGCTAATTTTTTTAAAAATTTAACTATTTAGCTAAATTAGGAATTGAATAATGAAATTACAGTTATTTCCTATAGTTAATGCATTTATCTCCGAAATTTTTGCTCATATCTATTAAAATAAAACCAAACAATTAGAAATCAATAATAACACTGGTTTACAAAAAAATGTGAATAGGTTTTTTTTTTTACAATTTGGGTGTACTGAATTCAAATTTATAAAGTTTGCTCTATCACCTCTAGTTTTCTGTCTTTTAAATAGGTCTCATTTTAGTATATACTGAGTAAATACGTGCTTATTTCAACAGTTGCAGCAGCTTATTACAGATAAAACAGGATAGATAAAGAACATTGACGGAATAAATATACTTGGATGACACAATTACACAATTCATAGTACCGCAGACAGTTCGAAGTAAAAAAAGACATAAGTCACACAATATTAGAAATTAACCCTGAATGCATATACACTTTTATCTACAGTATGTGAACAAAATGTACAGTATACATATCTAAAAAACTAGAGGTGATGAGTAAAAACGGATTTCAAATCTGAATTCAGCTGCACCCCCAAATTAGGTTAAAACAGCTATTTTGTGCTTGCCTCAATTTCTTTGTAAACCAGTGTTATTAAACAAGCAATGTCCAGAAATGCATTGGAACTGATTTTTTACTACATAAATGCATTGGAAGTATTTTACATAAATGCATTGGACTGATTTTACATAAATGCATTGGAACTGATTTTACTATAAATGCATTGGAACTGATTTACTACATAAATGCATTGGAAGTAATTTACTACATAATGCATTGGAAGTAATTTTACTACATAAATGGAACTGATTTTAACTACATAAATGCATTGAATTTTACTACATAAATGCATTGGAAGTAATTTTACTACATAAATGCATTGGAAGTAATTTTACTACATAAATGCATTGGGATTTTACTGATTTTACTACATAATGCATCATGCATTGGAACTACATAAATGCATTGGAAGTAATTTTACTACATAAATGCATTGGAACTGATATTTACTACATAATGCATTGGAAAATTTACTACATAATGATAAATTTGGAAACTGATTTTACTACATAAATACATTGCTACATAAATGCATTAGAACTGATTTTAACTACATAAATGCATTGGAAGTAATTTTACTACATAAATTACATAAATGCATTGGAAGCATTGGAAGTAATTTTACTACATAAATGCTGATACTACATAAATGCATTGGAATGATTTTACTACATAAATGCATTGGAAGTAATTTTACTACATAAATGCATTGGAAGTAATTTTACTACATAAATGCATTATTACTACATAAATGCACATAAATGCATTGGAACTAATTTTACTACATAAATGCATTGGAACTGATTTTTACTACATAAATGCATTGGAATATTTTACGCATTGGAACTGATTTTACTACATAAATGCATTGGAAGTAATTTTACTACATAAATGCATTGGAAGTAATTTTACTACATAAATGCATTGGAAGTGATTTTACTACATAAATGCATTGGAAGTAATTTTAACTACATAAATGCATTGGAAGTATTTTTACTACATAAATGCATTGGAACTGATTTTACTACATAAATGCATTGGAAGTAATTTTACTAACATAAATGCATTGGAACTGATTTTACTACATAATGCATTGAAGTGATTTTACTACATAAATGCATTGAAGTAATTTTACTACAATAAATGCATTGGAAATTTTACTACATAAAGCATTGGAAGTAATTTTACTACATAATAATTGGAAGTAATTTTACTACTAATGCATTGCTACATAAATGCATTGAAGTAATTTTACTACATAAATGCATTGGAAGTAATTTTACTACATAAATGCATTGGAAGTAATTTTACTACATAAATGCATTGGAAGTATTACTACATAAATGCATTGGAAGTATTTTACTACATAAATGCATTGGAAGTAATTTTACTACATAAATGCATTGGAAGTAATTTTACTACATAATGCATTGGAAATTTTATACATAAATGCTTGGAAGTAATTTTACTACATAAATGCATTGGAAAGTAATTTTACTACATAAATGCATTGGAAGTAATTTTACTACATAAATGAATTGGAAGTAATTTTACTACATAAATGCATTGGAAGTAATTTTACTAATAAATGAATTGGAAGTAAATTTTTACTACATAATGCATTGGAAATTTTACTAAAATGGAAGTAATTTTACTACATAAATGCATTGGACTACATGGAAGTAATTTTACTACAAAATGCATTGGAAGTAATTTTACTACTATAAATGAATTGGAACTGATTTTACTACATAAATGAATTGGAAGTAATTTTACTACATAAGGTGGCTTCAACGCGGATTTTCTAGGCTCGCAATTTCTGCATATTGGAAAAAAATAGTAGCAGGCAGTGTTCCATGACTGCTAATATTCCAATTTAAACCTGTTTCAGACGAAGCAGGTTTTCAGACGCACGCATTGTGCTGTAGGTGCGTGAAAAAAGTTCGCGTGGGTGGCATAGTTGATCGTAGTTGGATGTATACTAGCGCAATACATACATATATATATATATATATATATATATAATATATATATATATATATATGAGAAGTAAATACAAAAGCGATGTGTTTTGATATGGCTTTTTTAGCCGACAATTTTTGGGAGAATATGTGAAGTCGTATCTAATTTTGAAAGTTAATTAATTAATAAATAATTAATTAGGCGGGCATACCTATTTAAATGTAAGGCTAAACAAATCGAGAAAAATCAATCTCTGTATGTACATTTCGGCCAATTAGGCCTCATCAGCAGAGCTATAGATAGGAAGACGCCTTGTGCGTGATTCGAACCTTGACTATCAAGCTGACAGGCGAGGACCGTAACACCTACATTCTGTGTGTGTGTGTGTGTGTGTGTGTGTGTGTGTGTGTGAGTGTGTACACACGTTTTGAGACAGGTGTTGTATACATAATATAATCAGAGTCACACACACAACACACACACACACAACACACACACACACACACACACACACACACACACACACACACACACACACACACACAACATATATATATATATATATATATATATATATATATATATATATATATGTATCATGTGTTTATGTGCTGCAGAATCTATATTAAGGGCTCGATATACATGCACAATCGGATACATACTCATATACGAACACACTCACTGATACAGGAAAAAATACACGCACACACATTTATATACATATATATATATGCATACATAATACACACACACACACATATATGTATAATGTTTACATGTATCAGTATCTATACAAGTGCTCGATATCTGCTATACACACACACACACATACATTTATTATATATACATACATACATACATACATATATATATATATATATATATATATATATATATATATATATATGTATATATATAACCCATATGTGCATTCAAGTATCTGAATATAAGTTGCGTGTGCAACGATTTTCACGCGTAACACAGACACTCCAAGCTGATCCGAGAAAAATACGTATATATATATATATATATATATATATATATATATATATATATATATTTCCCTGGAACAAGTCTGCAAAAATATGGAACGCTCCACGAATTTGCGTGTTATATAAATAAATATATACTTAGATATTTACTTATTTATTTATTAACGCTCTTGAACACTCTTCTAACAACACTGCCGCTTCATCAGATATAATAGTGCCAACCACACACACACACACACACACACATATATATATATATACATATACATATATATATATATATATAAAGTTAAACCTAATGAGTCAGATATACCTACTAACAGTTTCGCTTAGTAGCTCATCAGGTCAAAGATCTGACAATTCTTTACCTTTTAGCTTTAGAAAATACAGGTGGTTTATATATATTATTTTCATATATATATATATATATATATTATATATATAATATATATATATTTATTTCTATTTTGGCCAAGTCTTATAGTATCAACCGATTATTTTCGGTTTCGGTAGAGCGTTCGGCTAGAAACCACAAGGTTCCTAGTTCGATACCGGCCCTCGCCAACTCAGCGTATGAGTAGCACAGGGATCTGTGCGGTAAAGTAAGGAGCTGATGATTGGTGTGGCGCTCCACCTCAGATGCTAAAAACAATCTCCTT
>CM042181.1:42791120-42801120 GCA_023376005.1 Doryteuthis pealeii | reverse complement strand
AATTTTAAGTTTCAAATTTCCTATTTTTAGATTCTAAAAACAAATATCTATTTAATAACTACTTTGGTTTATTATTATTATCTAATATTTAAAAAAAAAACATTATATTGAAAATTTAGGACCCCTTTCTTTTGAACAGAGCAAATATTGATGTATATTTTTTCTTTTATAAGATAATAGTAGGATGGCCCATAATTCGTCTGCTTGTGACAGATCTTTTGTTTTAAAAACGAGTTAAAATTACTTATATCTATTATTTGAGGTCAAATTTTTGTCTAAAACGACAAGTAGTAACATAATGACCACCATTAAAAAAAGAAAAATATTATTACATATATATATATATATATATATATATATATATATATATATATATGAGTATATTTAGGCAGCATTTTTTTTTTTAAACATGTTTTGTTAAACTCTACTGACGATTCTTGTCGGACGAGTTTTTGTTCAATCCTTTCTAACTTTCTGGCAATCTTTTTAATGTCAGGTTGGAACTGGTGTAGCAATCCACCAAAAGTTTCGTTACGAGCGCTTTCGGCATGTCTATCTGCTATCTTCAGGTGGGAAACTGATGGAATGTTTCAGGTGTCTCGTTTAAAAAAACGAGATGTAGCGAAGGAATTGGGTAGTGGGAGGTAGTAGGAATTGGTAGTTGGTAGTGGGTTCAAACGAACGATTGCCGTAAAACCCAACCAACTAACCAGCCAACCTACTCTTTTAAGCCCCAATTTTATTGTCCTTGGGTCAAACGAATACCAAATAACTTTCAATTGTATATTTTAGTTGTTATCATGGAAGCCCTATCATCAATGGCCGTGGGGGGGAGAAGGGTTGACGAGGCGAGGGAGGAGGATGAGGAAGGAGAAGGGTTGAGAAAGGCGAGGATGAGAAGGGGGAAGGAGGAGGTGAGGAGGCGAGGGAGAATGAGGGGAGAGGAGAAGGGTTGACGAGAAGAGGGAGGGAAGGAGAAGGGTTGACGTTATTGGTATTTCTTCCGTTATTGGTTCTATCTATCCAATGAATGTCTTAACTTCTTCCTTCTTCCTTCTTTCCACCCCTCTTTCTTTTTTTTCTTCTTTTTCTTTCTTTCTTTTCTCTCTTTCTTTGTTCTTTCTTCTTTCTTTATTCTTCATTCATTCTTTCTTCTTTCTTTCTTTCTCTCTTTCTTCTTTCTTTCTTTCTTTCTTCCTTCCTTTTTCTCTTTCTTTCTTTCTTTCTTCCTTTCTTTCTCTCTTTTTTTTTTCTTCCTTCCTTCCTTCCTTTCTTTCTCTATTTCTTTTTCTTCCTTATTTCTTCTTTTCTTTCTTTCTTCTTTCATTCTTTCTTCCTTCTTTCTTTCTTTCTTTCTTTCTTTCTTTCTTTCTCTCTTCTTTCTTTCTTTCTTTCCTTCCTTTCTTTCTTCCTTTCTTTCTTTCTTCCTTTCTTTCTCTCTTCTTTCTTTTTCTCTTTCTTTCTTCTTTCTTTTCCTCCCTCTCTTTTATATAACCAACCGTTAATGTTCTCCTCTTCCACTCCTCACCAGATCACCCAACCTAAACACGCTGATGTGAAAAAGTATTTCTGAAAGATATTACCGGTTGGACTGGGGAAAAAAATTAAAGGAATAAAATCAAACATTCAATATAAAAAAACTACTTACTTAAAAAGCCTCATATTCATTCCACTGAGATGTTTGTTTTGTTTTACGACAGATGAGATGTTTGATTTTTTAAAATACACCCATTTTTACATAATTATACAAAATTTCATTAAAATTTAACGAATATTTTAATTTTAATGTAAAAATACTTGAAAAAATTTTTATCATGATTTTATTGGCATTCAAAATTATGTTATACGATTTTTTTGCCTTTCATATTGTGGTTCATTTTTACACAGACACAAAAAAAAACGGTGATATTTAATTTATTCTAATTGATTTCAATATAAAATTATACATAGGATTGTTTTTAATACGTTTCAGAATAAAACGATAATATTAGAAATCAATAACACCAAGTAATTATTTATTAAATACAGATTTGTTAAAATCAGTATGCAAATTATTCACACCATGTTATAGTACATAGTAAACAGTTATTTCTTAAAGATAGATAACATATATTCAGGATTTTAAACCCGTTAATGTGTGTTCGGGGCCTGTGTTTGTCAATGTAAATTAACAGCATTGATCCCAGGGGGGTTATCCCCACCCAGGCAACTCCCACCCCCTTGACTTAAAGGGGCAGAGCCGGGTTTATTGCCCAGCGCCTGAGGTGCCCCCTTTAGGAGGAATGCCGAAGGGATCGAAGCAATTTTTGTTCTTTCCCACCTATGAGCTTCGGCTTGTGGGTGGGCCACGTTAAAACGTGGCCTTATGCCCTGCCCATACAAGTGGAGTATGAGGCAAATACATCCCAGGGGACTATTCCCCCAGGCAACACATGTCCCCTCGATTTAAAGGGGCAGGGCTGGGTTTATTGCCCAGTGCCAGAGCGCCCCCTTATCGTTAATTATTTATTTTTGTAGTTTTTCCGGACATACATAAAACATATGTACCAGAAGCGGCTACTCAGCCTCACCTCGGTAAAAAAAATGTAAAACAGATCTTTGAAATCTTATATTAAAAAAAAAAAATCGACATAAAAATAATTTTGCTGTCAAAATTGAAATAAATGTTTTTTTTTATTAGAAAGAAAATTTCTAGCATTTCAATTTTTAAAAAATCCAAATATTTAAGGTTTTTATTTTTATTGTTTACACGTAATTCTCTTTCACAGAGAATATCCCAATACGCATGCGCAGTCTTCTTTACTCTTGAAAACACATTTTCAATACATTTTTTTTTTTTACCGAATTTCATATTTTGGTTAATTCGGCATAAATTCAACGACCATTTCCCCATGCAATGATCTTAATCAAATCGGATTCATTTCTAAATGAAAAGCACCAACATAGGGAAGAAAACGAGAAATGACTTCACCCCACCCCAAGAAAAATCATAGCAGGGCACAGCTTGCTGTGAAAGGAAGCTGTGGAGAGTCATGATCATTTACATCCTGAAAAAATACGGCAGAAAGAATAAGAAATTGTTCGTTTTACCAAGATTAAACTGGTGTCATTTAAAAGTCATTTTGAACTTTGTCAAGTAACAAAGAAAGAATTAATTGGTATTATATGAGTAAGTGCGTCCCGGTCTCCTGCCTCAGAAATTGCTACCCGGTGACTATTAAAATAACGTCCCCATCTATGTCGTCTCGGCGGTGTTACTTGAAAGAAAACAACCAACTTAGGGCGTTAAATGTATTTTAGAGGGGTGGCTTCTCTTTATAAACAAATGGAGATGGGTGGATAGATATATATAAACAAAGTAAAAAATGAACAAATTGAGGTAGATAGATAGATAGATAGATAGATAGATATCCATCTTCATATCTAAACAAGAATTACGACAAATTTCTATAAATAAACAAGAATTACGACAAATTTCTGTAAATAAATTTATAAACAAATTACGATAAATAAATAAGAATTACGACAAAAAAAGAGAAGCCCCCCCTCTAAAATACATTTAACGCCCTAAGTTGGTTGTTTTCTTTCAAGTAACACCACCGAGACGACATAGTCACCGGGTAGCAATTTCTGAGGCAGGACACCGGGACGCATTCCCCATAAATTACCAATTAATTTCCTTGTTGAATAAAAGAAAAAAAACACTCTTTCACACGCGCGCAAATTGTTAAAAAAATATTTTACAACGTCAATAAAAAATGGAAAATTAACTTTTTAATGTTTTCTTTTACGTCTAATATAAAGAACAATAATATCGATTTATTATTTAAAATTTTTTTTTTACATATGTTCCGTCATTGAATTATCTTTCCAAAAATGTAAAATTTATTTTCATACAGAAAAAAATTACCAAGATCTTTGTACGGGGAATCAATGCGCGAAACAAAAACTAACGAGAAAAATTATTAGCTTTTTCAATTTAGTAAACATTTATTTACAATAAAAGTTCATCTTTTATTCCGCCCTGTCGGCTGGGGCGTTAGAATGCACCACTGCACCTCTGCAGAGGGGTAAGACTCCCCCAATGGGGCCACCTGTTGGCCGTGGGTGGCGACCCATGAGGCTTACGGATAAAGCCCAGGTGGATGAGCAGTTCATGACATGCAATACTCCACTTTGGCCCTATCTTGGGCTAGACGGGCGGTCGGAGAGGCCCCCTCCGATCAATCGGCTGGTCACGTCAAGCCCTAGCACCTATATGATTTTCCCAACCCTATTGCCTTCATGGCAAGCCCCAACCCCTTTTTATTATATGGGTGCTAGAAGGCGGTGGCTGCGGGTCTACATGTCCTGGAATGACGTTAAACTCTATCTGATGGTAAGGTTCCAGTTTTGGAGGTTTGGGGAATGTGGAGCACCCCTTCATTACCATTGCTCCCTGGTCCACTCTGACCCGGAGTGGTAGTACCTGTTAGGGTCCCATCTATGGGTTAAATAGAAAAATGTATTTATAAAAAAATTGTATTATCCATTAAGAATTTATTTATTTAAAAACTTTATCGGCATTAAATGACCCACTGAGGTTGATATGCCGTAAAACCAAACCAAACCAAATCATCTTTTATTACTTCATATACAGAAGGTTTTATTAAAATCGGATAGTTAGTTTATTTCAGATGATTTTAGAAGAATTTCCCATGATCCTCCTTAGTAGAAACCGCGGGAAATTAAGCATACCTAATATTCTGTGTTTGGGATGAGGAGATTCGGTAGGGTGTACCTAAAATAATTAGAAAGGAATTTTATGATTTTATTTTACATACAAATTAAGAAACGGTGATATTTAATGTGTATATATATATTTACTTTGTCGTTAATTGTTTTATTTTTGTAGTTTCATCCGGACATACATACATACATACATATATATATATATATATATATATATATATATATATATATATTTTGTTTGGGAATAAAAGGCCTTAAATACCATGGGTATCGTGGTTATGGACCATTTTCACTCGCGAGTATGCTCACGAGCTTCTTCAGACCACTGATATATTTTATTTAGACAGGCACATGTATTTAAGGCCTTTTATTCCCAAATAACTTTGCTCTGTTTACAATAATTAGACATTGAGCTCTCATACGGAACCTGAACTCTACAACAAACTACTGGTAGAGAATTAGGACCCACCTAGAATCACCTTGTACCAAGAAACTTGGTACCGCACCAAAGAAGGTATATATATATATATATATATATATATATATATATATATATTGTGTGTGTGTGTGTGTGTGTGTGTGTGTGTGTGTGTTATTGGCTGTAAACTCGTGCTCAAGTAAGACCATTTCCTGTTTTGTTTTTTTCAAAGTTGAGTGGCAGTAGCATGTATCCTTGTGTGCAGATGACTCACCAGGCCAGCTCTGGAGAGACATACTCTTCCACATAAACTACATGTTGGAACTTCTCCACTTTGAATTTTGCTGGGCTGAAAATTACCCTTTTTAATAGCCCGTGTCAATTTTGGGTGTTTAATTCGGTTGGACTCAAATTCTTTTAGACAGGTAGATGGTCACTCTCCAGCCAGGTCTATTACAAGCTAGCTTCTCCCAGTCCTCCACAGCAATAGCAGCATTCTTCAGAGTGTCCTTGAGGCAGTCCTTAAACCCAAATTATAAACCTAAATTAAATATTAAACATTATATTATATATATAAACAATTTTTTAAATACCCTGTATACATCAGGGTACAATATATATATATATATATATATATATATATATATATATATATATATTGTATCTAAAAAAATTTCCTTTTTAAAAAATTGTTTCCTCGATAATTTTTAAAGTAAGTAAGTAAAGTAGTCGGGGTGGCCTGAAGTCGGTATCAGCCAATCAGCGAAGGGGTCTATCCCCTGTTCACTATCACTAGTGAGTTTGTTTTTGTGTCTGAGGTGAGCTCCACACCTACCATCAGCTCCTTACTTAAACACACGTAGCTGAATTTGCAAAACTATCTCCCGATTAGATTTTCTGGGCTGGAAGAGTTAAATCTACACATCACCGCTCGGGAAGAGATGGTTGGGATGATACCACCATATAACTGACGCTGATTGTATCACCTGCAGAGGGGTGTGTGTGACATGCCGTTAAAATCAATCAACCAGTCATCCCTATTGTATCACCTCACCGTGACGTAACTGTGACATGTGTCGCTTACCGCACTTGTCATTTATGGCAGGTGTAGCCGAACTGTTCCATCATCATCATCACTATCATTTTGATAAGAAAACACACAAAGCGTAAAAGAACATTTAGGTTGGATTTTACGGCATGTCAATCCTGTTGGGTTATTTTATACCAATGTTTTTATTCATTCTTTGTGGTTGGTTACATTTTACGGCATGTCAACCCTTGTTGGGTTATTTTATGCCAAAGACGTTTTTTTTTATTCCTTCTTGGTGGTTGGTTACATTTTACGGCATGTCAATCCTTGTTGGGTTATTTTATGCCAAAGACGTTTTTGTTTTATACCTATATGATTGCCCCAACCCTATTGGCAAGCCCTAACTCTTTTTTTATCATAAGGGTGCTATAAGGCGGTGGCCGAGGGTATTCATCTCCTGGAAATGACATTAAACTCTACTTGATGGTGAGGTTCCATTTGTGGAGGTATGGGGAGTGTGGAGCGCCCCTTTATCACTATTGCTTCCTGATCCACTCTGACCCGGAGTGGCCTACTCTGACTATGAGTTAACTAGAATAAAAAAAACGTTTTTGTTTTATTCCTTCTTGGTGGTTGGTTGGATTTTACGGCATGTCAATACCTGTCGTGTTATTTTATGCCGAACACGTTTTTCTTTTATTACTTCTTGGTGGCTGGTTGGATTTTACGACACGTCAGTCCTTGTTTAGAGAATAAACTCGACGGAAGCTGCACAAGAATGCTGCGGGTGATCCTGAACAAGACGTGAAAACAACACCCCACGAGAAAACAGCTGTACGGCCACCTACCACATATCACCAAACCATCAGAGTAAGACGGACAAGACACGCGGGATACTGCTGGAGAAGCAAGGACGAACTCATAAGCGACGTCCTCCTGTGGAAGCCAGCACATGGACAAGCCAGTGTGGGCCGACCAGCAAAAACGTACGTTGATCAGTTCTGTGCGGATGCAGGATGCTGTATAGAGGACCTCCCGAGAATGATGAGCAATAGGGATGGATGGAGTGGGGTTGTCATGGATATCCGCGCTGACATTGCTGACATTATGATGATGACAATAAACACAAATTTGTGCAAATTGTAATTTAAATAGCTTTTACATATCACCCAACAAATATTTTGAAAACGACATTACTCAGTCCCACAAAAGAAACATTTAACAGCAGGATAATGTCTAGCATGAAGAGAAAGAGGCAAACTATCCATTGCCACCTTGAAGTAGTTCATGTGTTTGTTTTGTTTTCAAGCAGAGGACGTGGGCGCTAATGGAAGGGCCACCATGGGGGGGGGGGTGTATTATAACCAAAAAGTTCTGGTCGATGTGGGTGGTCTCATTAGACTGGTCAGTTATCAGTGGGGAGCAGCACGAAATCGGCTAAGCTGCCCTAGTTAGCATGAGGAAGACCGGAGACATTATCCGTCTTATTATCGTTTAACACTCTTTTCGGACCGCCCTGTCAGTTTCGGCTGTGGAATACGTCGAATGCATCCCTGTATAGGGGTAAGACCACAGCGCCCAATGGGGCAACCTGTTGGTGGGTGTCGACCTGTCATGCTTAAGGACGGAATCCTGGTGTCTCAGCAGTCCATGACATGCATTACTCCACTTTGTACAAACTATTGGAGATCCCCTCCCCAATCAATCGGATTGTTACATCACGCCATAGCACAGTGGTTCTCAAACAGGGTCCATATGGACCCCCGGGTACCATATAACATTTTTTGTGGGGGTGGGTCCCAGCAAGCAAGTTTTGATATTGAATGGCTATAGGGAATGAAATAGGGATCAACGGGGGCCATGGCTTAAAAAGGCTGAGAACCACTGCCGTAGCATCTATATGATTATTCCAACTGTATTGCCCTTATGACATCCCCCCCAACCGTCCTGTCGGCTGTGGTTGTAGAATACGCCGAATGCGCCCCTCCTAGGAATTGAACCGAATGCACCTCTACTAGGATTCGAACCCTTTATTCAATTCACCTGAACAAATAGTGCTTATTCTACCTGTTAAAATACTTGACGCCATTGAACAGGTTCAGTTGTTCTGTTATTCACAGATATAACTATATGGGAGAAGGATAAATCAAGATTATTATACTTTTCATATTGAACTATTTAGCAATAGCTCTTAAGTAAGCATACCAAACGTTGTAAAAATCAAAATATCATACTGTAATATATCCACAGGTCCTGCTAGTCTTTTATCCTCATTCATCATCATCATCATCAAGTCGCGCTGTTGGCACGGATATCCATGACAATCTCTCTCTATCCGTCCTATCGCTCATAATTCTCGGGAGGTCCTCTATGCAGCATCCTGTATCCACACAGAGCTGGTCAACGTACGTTTTGCTGGTCGGCCCACACTGGCTTGTCCATGTGATGGCTTCCACAGGAGGACGTCGCTTATGAGTTCGTCCTTGCTTCTTCAGCAGTGTCCCGCCTGTCTTGTCCGTCTTACTCGGATGGTTTGGGTGATATGTGGCAGGTTACCGTACAGCTGTTTTTTCGTAGGGCGTTGTTTCCATGTCTTGTTCAGGATCACCCGCAGCATTCTTGTGCAGCTCCCATCTAGTTAAAGAAATATTTCTTCAATTTCTGAGAAAGTTAGCTTCCCAGTCTTGCTCTTGAGAAATCTAGATTTTACAATGGTATCAGTAATTATCAGTTATAGTAATTATTGATTCAACATGTTTGTACCAGCATTAGGAAGAACAAAGTAGTTTTTGATTTTCACAGGTCATGAGTTTAAATATGTGTTAAAAAATTGAGTTTTAAAGAAATTTGAATGCCCATCAACTATGAATAAAACAACATCCTCAGCATAAAATAATCCAGTAAGGGTTGACATGCCGTAAAATCCAACCAACGTTCTGCCCACGTCCATGATCGCTTTAGATAATACTATAACACCATTATTCCCAGGTCCACTCTGACCGGGAATGGTAGTACCTGTTAGGAAACCATCTATGGGTTAAATAGAAAAAATGATTAGTATTATCTGCATTATTCGGACTATTATCTTCATCTTCATTGTTATCTGTATAATGCTTCGGCCTTTGTACCCACCGGTCCTCCTCAGGTCTTTCTTGTCGGACTCGGAAACCTTCTTGTCGTAATCGGGAATCATCAAACCTTATAGAAAAAAATTCAGAGAAAAAATTATTTTAAAAATGTGTTAAAAAATTGAGTTTAAAAGAAATTTTAATACTCATCAAGTATAAATAAAACAACATCCTCCGAATAAATTAATCCAACAAGGGTTGACATGCCGTAAAATCCAACAACCAATCAACCAAACATTAATATTGTCAAGGAACTGACACTGATTGTATTACAGAAATAAATAAAACAAACGTCTTTGGCCTTAAATAACCCAACAAGGGTTGACATGCCGTAAAATCCAACCAACCAATCAACCAAACATTAATAGTGTCAAGGAGCTGACACTGATTGTATTAGAAATAAATAAAACAAAACGTCTTCGGCATAAAATAATTCAACAAGGGTTGACATGCCGTAAAATCCAACCAACCAATAAACCAAACATTAATATTGTCAGGAGCTGACACTGATTGTATCATAGGCATAAATAAAACAAAACGTCTTCGGCATAAAATAACCCAACAAGGGTTGACATGCCGTAAAATCCAACTAACCCGTTCGTCTCCATGACCGCTTTAGATAAGCCTTACCTAAATCCATATGTGAAGAAAATGTTAAATCATCTTTGATGAAATTTCTTAAAACGTTGGCTG
>CM042181.1:42773620-42786120 GCA_023376005.1 Doryteuthis pealeii | reverse complement strand
AGAGAGAGAAGGGGCGAGAGAGAGGAGAGAGAGAGAAGAGACAGAGGTGTGAAAGAGCGAGAGAAGACTGGAGTTCAGAGGCGGGAACAGGATGTGAGAAGAAGGGCAGAAGAGAGAGATTCTACAACACACACACACACACACACACACTGACACAGTAGAGAGAGAGAGAGACAGACAGACAGACAGACAGGCAGGATAGGCATGAAGGCAGAAGATAAATAGATATAGATAGAGAAAAGAGAGAGTGAGAGAGAAACAGACAGAGATAGTGAGCAGAGAAGAGAGAGGAAAGAGAGACAGACAGACAGACAGACAGGCAGGCACGGCAGAGAGATAGATATAGAGAGAGAGATAGACTGAGAGAAGAGAGAGTGAGAGAGAAAGAGAGAGAGGAAAGAGAGAAGAGTTAAGACAGAGACAAGAAGAGTGTGAGCGGGGCAAAGTAAAGATCTGGAGAGAGGATAGAGAGAAGGAGGAGAGAGAGAGAGAGAGAGGGCGGACAGAGACAGAGAGACAGAGAGAGACGAGCAAAAGACAGATAGAAAGTGAGAAGAGGCAAAGTAAGACTGGAGGAAATAAGGAAGGAAAGAGAGAGAGAGAGAGAGAGAGAGAGAGAGTGGAGAAGAGAGATGAGGAGAGAGGAAGAGAAAAAAAATGGACATGCGCTCATTATTAAGCTGACGGTGACGGACACTCAAAAGGAATAAGATTTGGACGTATAAGCAGCACCAGATACTCAGGATTTACATTTTGGATTTATCTTGGGACGATTGGCGGTCTCATTTTTTGCACTAAGTGGGTGTTGCAGATTATAATGGTGTACAAATTTAAGGAACACGCATAATAATTAACGAGGAATGTAAGAAGATTTCGAGGACTGGTTGTCAATCTTTGCCACGCTTGCTATGCACCATCTGGAGGATTCCTTCCCGGGATTCTCTGTTGCTCTGTGTCAGTCTTTTTTGATGTCGTGCGCAAATCATGCCAAAACGGGTTCCTTTATGACCGCCTGAACTTGAGGGAAGAAGCAAATCGCATGGAGCCATGGTCGGGCGGTAAGTATGTTGCTCCTACACAGTGATGTTTTTTCGGACTAGGTAAATACACTTCTCTGCCTCTTGCTTGGCATACGAAGATTATACTTGTTGATCGTCTGGGCTGGTGGCAAGAACTGTGTGGACGGATGCCCCGTCACATATCGGAAGGATTTGCATCAACTCGTCGGAGACTTTCTGGGCGTATCGTTTCAGTTATAGCGTTATATGTACGTTTAGTACCTTATGATACTGAATTCAATGTCAGCAACAAGTAAGGTTAAGCTAGTGGTTTCACCTCATGGACATGGCAAATGCGGATCCAAGCAAATTCAGGCTGACCAAGGGAATATTATAATTATCTGATTTCAGAATTCACTTTTTATATACAAAATACAATCATATATTGTGAGAAATATATATTTTAGTAAAGAAGATTCGTCCAACTAATTACAGTAGAGGTGAGAGTGGGTAGAGATTTACGCCTATATGCCGAATTGATGAGGAGAACGCGTGGTGTATGGTGTGAAGTCATGGGGATAATCCGACGTGTCGTGCTCGAGTTGCAAATCCTGGCCGTGGTAATTGAATTTCACTTAGGCGCTATACCTGGGAAGGTATGATCCACTCTCCCTCCCAGCTTAGGATAAATAGAGGCATACTGGGTTCTTTAACCTTGGCCTAGCGTCCAGTCTAGAGAGAAGGAAATCTGAATTCAAAACGTTTGAAACTCCGCTTAAGAAATTGACCTGTGTTGTATCCTGTTGTGCGGGGGGAGGTTTGCTCAAAGTTGTGTAAATATATATATGCAATTGAATAAGATAATGAATTTGAAATTTGCGTTATTATTTAAAGTGAAGAATTGTTTTCTTCAAGTTTTATTTTTTGTTTCTAAAAGCTTTGTTTGGTTTTATGCCACCCCATAATATTATATATATATACTATGTATATATTATCTTATTATATGGAATTGTGTGTTTTTCTGTCTGTAAGCGAAACTATGACTAAATACTCAATCACAATTCCTTCGTTATTTACCTCACTTCTCATGATTTTATTTTTATTTAAACCTCAATTAATTAATAAAATGCTTCACTTTTATTAGTGTTGTCCATATTACATACAATAACATGCAATTGTAATTATCATATAAAAAACAGCGGTGTTTACAGTGGTGAGATGGGAAGGTAAATTTGCATATTGACTATTAAACATTTGATATTTATTAAATTATGGCTCTAGTATTATGATTTCTAATTGTTTGGTTTTCATTTTATGAATATAAGCAAAAAATCTCTTCAATGAATTTAATGAAAATCCATTAACAAGAAAATAATGTCATTTAATTTTTATTTCTTAATTTAACTAAATAGTTAAATAAGTAAATTCAGCAATGAAAGACGGAGTGCATTGGAAGATATTTTATTTCCTATTTTCTATTACCCCACTCTGTTACATATCTTTTTAATTGCTTCTATTAGACTTTCTAAATTTAATGCAGATTATGTTCATTACATTAAAACTTAAACTTGCACCCGGAGGTGCATTACTATTTGCTAGTACATATATATATAGGAAATTGCAACATTAATATTATAGATAAATAGTCGTTAAATCGGAACTGAAACGTCCATGTAGTTTAGAATACTTTGAGATAAAGTCGTGTGCGTAATATGGTATTGTATTGATTGAATAAAAATTTATGTAAATGGATATAAGTCTTTCTATTAAAATAATTTCTTGGGCCCACAAAAAGTTCTGGTTTTAAAGTGGCATGAGGTTAAAAAGGTTGGGAACTCTGGGTTATGCTAATCATATCATGTCATGCAATTAGCACGGATATCTATGACAATCTCTCACAACTTCTTTATCATTCATTGTCCTAGGGAGGGTCCTCTGTGCAGCATCCAGTATCCACACAGAGTTGGTCAATGTATCTGTCCTTGCTGGGCGCCATTAGCATATCCATGTGTTGGCTCCACAAGGAGAACGTACCTTATGAGATCGGTTCTTGCTTCCTCCAAGCAGTGTCCTGCAATCCTTGTCCGTCTCACTTGGGATGTTTATGGATAGGGACAGGTGCGCGTCGCTGGCTTCTTGTAGGGTGCTGTTTCTATGATTAGCCACTATAATCGTTTTTTTTGAAGTGTGATCATTTAGTTTCAATACGAACGTTTTCACACGCGATGGCTTTTATATTTGATATATTTGAGGCCGTAACACAGATTCTCAGAGTTGGCGTGATTCAAATTTAACTGATCTGAAAAATGTCAAATGCTTTTTAAATAAAATAACTGATGTCCATTATATATTTTATTCATTAATATAATCAACATTGAATTTAATTAAATCGGTTCAATCCCTGATTTTTTGCGTATTTTTTGCTTCGGGCAAGGTGCATACGCTAGTGAATTTAAGTCTGTTAAGTTCGATTTAACCATTTCATTAAAAATTTTTATGTGTCAGGGATCAGTACACGTACCTTATCATATATATATATATACTATATATTATATATAGTATATATTATATATATATATATGAGAAGTAAATACCAACGCGAGTGTTGCTTTATGAAATGGGTTTTTTAGCGAAACTTTTTGGGAGAATATGTGGTTAATTGAAGTCGTTACCTTAATTTTGAATGTTAATTATTAATAATTAATTAGGCTGGGCATACTAATTTAAATGTAAGCTAACAGACGTAGAAAAAGTCATATCTGTAATGTACTTTCGGCATTATTTATGCCCTATCAGCAGGGTTATAGACAGGAAGACTGCTCTGTGTGTGATTGAACCTACACTGTCAGGCGGGGATTCTACATTACACATAGCCTTACATTTAAATAGTTATGGCCCGCCTAATTATTAATTATTAATTAATTAACTTTTTAATTAGGTACGACTTCAATAAAGGACATATTCTCCAAAATGTGGTTAAAAAAAGCATATCATAAACAACTCGCTCGTTATTTACTTCTCATACTTATAATATATATATATATATATTTATATATATATATATATTCATTCTACCTTCTCTCTTCTCCCCTTCTCTCTTCTCTCTCTCTCATCGTGTCTGTCTGGTCTGTCAGTCTCTCCATTCCGCACCTCTCTGCTTTTCCGATTGATTCCAAGCCGCTGACTGAAGTAAATTGAAATAATTTTCACAGACGAGAACGCTAATGACCAACTATTTAATCTTGGTGAAAAATGCTATTGAACACAGACAGACACAGACACACAACCGGGGACACACGGAGTGTGGGGTGGGGGTGTGCGTGTGTGTGTGCAGACACACTGGCACGCACAACAAGGACACACGTTATAACTGCATCTGTTGATATATTTTTTTGATCAGCACATATTTATCGAAAGTCGCAGACAGGACAAGGCATATGTTACGAGGGGGTTGCGATCCTGGCGTTTGGGAGAGGCGATTTCCCCGGCCAATAGGACAGATGGTTATTATTTTATTTGAAAAAAACAACAGCAATAAGCGCACACTCGTTCACCACACACACCACACAAACACAACACACATATATATATAGTAATAATATATGTATGTATATATATGTATGGTAGGTACCTTAAATGTATAAGAATACTTAACGTTTACATCCACATGCAGGGTAACAATACGCACGCACACTCATACATACTTGAGGCTACGAAGGCACAGACATACGTAAACACACACGACAGCACGCCAACACACAACGATGACGCGAACACAACACACACACATATATATATGTATATATATAATATATATATTATATATGATATATATAATATTATAATGTGTTTATGCGTATGTTCATAGGTACCTTAAATATATCAATATTCACCTTCCACAGCCAATAGGAGTCTACACAACGACAAACAACATTCAAATTATTGGGCATACAAAGACACAGGCTCAGAGAGAGAGAGAGAGAGAGAGAGAGATCAGAAGACAGACAACAGACAGAGAACAGAGGCAGAGAGAGAGAAAAGAGAGAGAGAGAAAGAAGAGAGAGACGAGAGAACGAGAGATACGAGAAGAAAGGAGAGACAGAGACAGAAGAAAGGAGGAAAGACGAGAGAGAGGACAGACAGACAGACAGAGACAAGAGAAAGAGAGAGAGAGAGAGAGAGAGAGAGAGAAGAGAGAGATAAGAGAGAAAGAGTCGCGAGAGAGACAGAGAGAAAGAGGACCGACGAGAGAGAAAGAGAGAGACACACAGCCACAACACACACACAACACACACACATATATACTATATATATATATAATAGTATATATATATATATATTGGTGTATTAAATGAGTGCAAAAACTTAAACCCTCTCCACAACCACATAGTCTCCACCACAGCGCAACATACCACGACATATAATGCACATTCACAGAGACACCACAGACACACGTAACGACACAGATAGACACACGCATATAAAACTCAGTTGCTTCAAAATACATTGAACAAAGCTTCATTACATATGGCAGCGAAATATCATTTGAACGAAGTTGTTTAGTTTTATCCGCAATTTTCCTAATGTTCGACCACACACACACAACACACACACACACACACATATATATATATATATTATATATTATATTATATATATATAAATTATATATATATATATATATATATGTGATGTGTGTGTTTAGTCTATTTATATTTAAAAGAAAAACGGCTTCATCAGAGTAAAAATTGTTTATTGTTAACCCTATTACCGGATGAGAGACCGTTTCTCTTTGTTTGCGTAAATATTTGTAATTTTCTATTATCATTATTTTATTTTTATTTTAAAATAATATAAATAGAATAACATGTGCACATGAACAACACCTGGCGCAACACGTGTTGGTAACTCAAATTAAATTAATTTTTCCATTAACATTTTCTTTCTTTTTTATTTATCCTTTCAAACATATCGTCGGATTCATTTCCATTTTCAATTAAATATTGACCAAGAGAAGAAATTTAACATTTAACACCACGAAATGGATAACCCTAACAAATAGGAATACAGAAAAATTATAGCGCAGCTCATTCGGGCAAAAACAGAAATAATTTTTCAAATTTCACTTTAGGCTTTTTCTTGGGCTAGACGGGCCGGTCGGAAGGCACGTTTCGATCAGCACCTGGCCAGTCAAGCACTAAGACATCTTAAGATTACCTAAGCCCATTGTCTTTACAGCAGCCCAATTTTCTCATGATATGGTGCTAGAAGGCGGTGGCTGAGGCGTCTACATGTCCGAGGATGACGTTAAAACTCTAATCTGATGGTGAGGTTCCAGTTCGGTGGTTGGGGAATGTGCGAGAACCCCTTCATCCTGCCATTGCTTCTGGTCAACTCTGACCCGGACGTGGTAGTACTGTTAGGTCCCATCTATGCGGTTAATAAAGAAAACATGAGTTGATAAACAAAATTTGTATTATGTCATTAAGAATGATTTATTTCACGCATTTGAAGTACATTAAATGGCGAGCGAGGTTGACTATGCCGTAAAACAAACCAAACAAACCAACCAGTTACATTTGTATTTTCGAACATTTAAATTCAAATAATCAAACATTTCTTCAAATAATAATCATCCAAACTTACGGTCAATTGGAGTGACGCGACACACACAATCACACACACACTACATTCACACACACACACATATATATATTACATTATATGATATATATATATAATATTATATTAGTATATATTAAAATCATCCTTCAATCATTATTATACTATAGTACAAAATAAACAAAAAACACCTCGCGGCGATGTAAAAATAAGATTTTGTGAAAACATATTGCCTGAGGGATGGGAGTTAAAATTTAATGTCAGCGAGTTTGTACCCTAAGTAAGTAAAATCATAAATTCTTAAAGGATTAAAAATAAAAATTTGAAATGTAAACTTTAAATATATATAAAATAAAACACTATATATAAATATAATCCAGTCATGTATTTATTAACTTGTTTTAAAAAACAATGAGGACTGTCTAATGTTGCATGTTAATTTTGAGTGTATTTATTCTATGTTATGACGATTTTGGGTAATGTGATGTAGAGTGACGTAATTCTTTGTTACAGGACAAAACCGAAGCGAATCTCCATTATTGATAGATAGATGTCAGCTAGCAGCATGCATATTCATGACAATCTCTCGCCAACCGTCCTATCTTTTATTGCCACCAGGAGGTCCTCTGCGCAGCATCAGTATCGCGTAGAGCTGGCCAATGTACATCTTTGCTGGACGGCCATACTGGCGTGCATGTGATGGCTTCCACAGAAGAACGTCACATGAGTCTCCAGCAGTCCCAGGATGGTTTGTGTGATATGTGGGCAAGGTGGCGCTACAGCTGTTTTCTCGTGGGGTGTTGTTTTCCAGTCTTGTTTAAAATTGCACCAGCATTCTTGTGCAGCTCCCATCAAGCTTATTCTCGAGGCGCTTCAGTTAGGGTCCAAGTGGTGCAGCCATACAGTAGCATTGATACAATTACAACTTGGAAGAACTGTCGTTTTAAACTTGTCAGTGAGATCAGATTTCATATGGCTGACAATCTTTTTTAGGCAGATATGCTTTTCTGCGTGCATGAATATCACATTCTGTAGATGAGATATTTCTGCCAGGTACGTGAATTGTTTACGAGTTTATAAAATATTGAAGAAAGAGGATAAAAGTGAAATATACAGTTTTAAAGTAAAGTCATCGGGGGGTCTAATCTCGGTATCAGCATACAGCGAAGGAGTTTTATGCCTTTTCACAACGTTAGACAAAGAGATTATTTTAGCGTTTGAGGTGGAGCGCCACACCTACATAAATATCATATAATCGCACAGATCCTGTGATAGTCATATACTGAGTTGGTGAGGGCCGGTATGAACGCAGGAGCTCTTGTGTTCTAGTCGGAACGCTTTACTCGCTGAAACATAAACGAGCTATTATTGAAAAAAAAAATTGAAGGATAAATTGAAAAATATACAAGTTTAGGATGAATTTATTGTTGGGACACGTGTTTCAAAATCACTAATAAGACAACTCTATGACCATTAAATGACGAGAGGTTTCACCTCTGTCCCATAATAACTTGGTACAATTTATATGCTAAATTTATAAGCAATGTATCAATTTACCGGACAGAAGTAGTAGTTCCTCGCTACCTCTGTCATAATAATTGATACATTGTGGTATGAAATTTATAAACAAATGTAACAAACATTATGGGACAGAACCCGTAGTTCATTGCTACCTCTGTCCCATAATAGTTGATACATTTCCTATATAAAATGTATACGTTAATGTAACAATTTCTCTGAATTTTTTAAGTAGGAGTTGAATAATTAGTATTATTTGTATTATGGGACTATTGTCCTCATTCTCTTCTTATCTATACAACTGGACACAGTAGATAAAAGAGATGGGTTAAGACATTCTAAGTTGACAGTTATCTCTAGACTGCAGTTTAATCCTGGTCAGGGACAGCAGTAAAATAGAATAATAATTAACAATCTTAAGCGCTTACCCCAGCTATGGTTAGCGGAATGAGACAGGATACCCCGTTGACTAAAAAGGGTTAGGTTCAAAGTTCCGTGATGGCTCCCGATTACGACAAGAATGATCCCGATTAAAGAAGGTTCCAGAGTTTGAAAAGAAAGTTCGGAAGAAAGCCAGATGGCACCTCGACCGAAACATTGTACAGTTAACAATGAAGATGAGGACAATAGTCCGAATAATACATAATATTAATGTAACAACTATTATGGGAGCAGTCTTATTATCTACTACTTTTAGTCCACCTCAGCTGCAAAAACAATCTCCTTGGTCTAGCGCCTGTGAAAAG
Source organism: Doryteuthis pealeii (assembly GCA_023376005.1). NCBI lineage: Eukaryota > Metazoa > Mollusca > Cephalopoda > Myopsida > Loliginidae > Doryteuthis > Doryteuthis pealeii. The sequence continues at coordinate 42,777,236 of CM042181.1, read as the reverse complement.
GGGATAGACCCCTCGCTGATTGGCTCATACGGACTTTAGGCACGATCACTTTTTTACTTTACTGGTACATTAAATTATAGCTGGGGTGGGGAGGGGGTGTTTATTAGATTTCCTGAAGGGTATTTGTCAAAAGTGATGCATAATAGCCTATTGGAGTTCGAACTCACTTCCTACCATGTCACAGTTCAGCAAATTAGCAACTAAGTCATGGAATCTATATATTAAAACTGTTGCTCAAAATCTTCATCCGTTATCTCTGTAATTCCCATGGTTAAAAATGAGACAATCAAGTCGTCTAAGATACAATGCAAAAAAAAAAGAAGATTATTTGGTGTCGCTTAATCGCAGATTTTTATTTGTCCCATCTTTTTCATCCAGTTTAAATTGAACATTCAAATGTGTATTCTCATTTTTTTTTTTCCTATTATCTTGGAGACATTTTAATTTTCAAGGAGAGTGCGTCATATATTTAAATTTAGGAAGCGCGTGGTGTAATGGTTAAAGTCATGGAAATGGATCTGTCGCCCGAGTTCAAATCTGGACGTGCTAATTGCATTTCACTTGGGTAATACTTGGGAAAGGTATGAATCTTACTCCCTCCAGCTATGGGTAAATAGTAGGGCAGACTGAGGTTTAACCTTGGTTAGGCAACTGGTCTAGGAGAGGAAAACTCTGAATTAAAAACTATTGAACTCCGCTTAAGAAATTGACCTTGTGTCGCATCCTGTTCGTTGCGGAGGGTTGGTAATAATATATATATGCCGTAAATACGGTAATAATTTTTTAAAGATATTTGCCAAAAAGCCTCGACCATTTCAATCTTTGAGCATTAATCATACAGAGTGCTCATTGGTTTTGACTTTATGCCAGCTATGCTCTACAAGAGGAATTATCTGTTACTGTGAATGTGTTAGGTTTCTGTTGGTTATGGTGGAAAGGGTCAACCTTCACCTGTTCGCTATTCTGTGTAAACATGAAGCGGACAAGGAACGAGCGAAACATTAACGAGAGAGAGAGAGAGAGAGAGAGGGGCGGGGAGAATGAGTGTCAGAATGTCACAGGGAGAGTGGAAGGGAGAGAGAGAGAGAGTGAAGGCAGACAGAGAAAAGGAAAGAGAGAGAGAGAGGGGGGAAGAGAGAGAGAAAAAAGAGAGACAGAAAGACAGAAAGGAAAAGATAGAGGGGAGAGAGAGAGAAGAAAAAGACAACAGAAAAGGAAAAGAGAGGGAGAGGGGAGATAATAGGTATATCTATAATTATATAATATATTATATATATAATATATATATATAGAGAGAGAGAGAGAGAGAGGAGAAGGGGGGGACAGACTAACAGACAAAAAAAAAAACAGAGAGACTGCACAAACGAATACATACACGACAGATTAAAAGCTGATGAAGAGAGAGCGAGTGAAAAGAGAGAGAGAGAGAGAGAGAGAGAGAGAGGAGAGAGAGAAAGAAAGAAGGAGAAGGAGATAAAGGAAAGAAGTAGGAGAAAGAGAGAGGTGATGGAGAGAGATAGAGAGAGGAAGAGAGAGAGAGAGAGAGAGAGAGAGAGGGAAGAGAGAAGAGAGATAGAGAAAGGAAGAATGTGTGGGGTGAATGCTTGACTGATAATTCTGACATGGATTGCATGCTCGTTAGGCAGGTGATAGTTCTACTTCTAATTAATCGTATTATTTGTATTTTTTTTTAAAGGAAAAAAAAACAATAAAAAAGATGCTCTATTGTGTGAGATGCGCGTGTGAATGACTGACACACATGTGTAGAAAAAAGTAAATCACAGACAAAGGGTGAGGGGGAGGAGGGGGGAGACAAGAAGAAAAAAGAAAAAAAGTGGGTTTCTGGGTTGCTTCCTAATTAGCTGCAGTTTAGTGAAATCAGTTATTGTCAATTTTACATTAAGACTAAAAAAAAAATAAAGAAAGACAAGAAAATACAAAACAAAACGTACTTTTATGAGAAGGTTGTATGAATAATTTTGATGTTGGACTGTTGTCCTCATCTTTATTGAGTATAGTATTGGATGTGACAAAAGCCAGAACCCTCCGATCAATCGGCTGGTCACGTCAAGCTAGCACTAATGATTTTCCCAACCCTATTGCCCTTATGGCAAGCCCAACCCTTTTTAATATGGGTGCTAGAAGGTGTGACTGAGGGTCTACATGTTCTGGGAATGACGTTAAACTCTATCTGATGGTGAGGTTTCCAGTTTTGGAGGTCTTGGGGAATGTGGACGCACCCTTCATCACAATTGCTCCTGGTCCACTCTGACCCGGAGTGGTAGTACCTGTTAGGGTCCCATCTATGGGTTAATAGAAAATGTAATTTTATAAAAAATTGTATTATCCATTAGAATTGATTTATTTCAAAAACTTTTATGGCATTAAATGACCCTGAGGTTGGTATGCCGTAAAACAAAACAAACAACCAAACAAAGCAGAAGTATGGGGGCTAGTGAAAATCGAATCAGACACTATTACAGGACAATAACACCAATATATTATTTATTAACCCGGTTTTGTTTAACCGTTGCTAATTAACCACACATATATTATATAAAAACCATTTTTTGTAAGTGATTAGTATAAGATACATGGCAGGATTTTAAAATGCAACTAATAAATGGGCTTGGTTTTGAGGCAAATCTTAATTTAGTNCTAATTAGATTATCTAACGTTAATAATAAGCATAAATTTATTCTGTTTAATATTTTGACTATAAATTAAAATACTCATTGATAAACTTACGTAATTGCTGAGAGTATTGTGATGTAAGCATGTTTTGGTTACAGGCAGACAGACACCAAATATCCATTATAATAAGATGACATGTCAGAAAAATGTGGCAAAGACATTATACATTTCTCAATGATGTAAAATGATTTTGATAAGATGTGAATCTGTGGGTTCAGATTTTCAGTCCCTTTTTTTCTTTTATTTGACAATTTAAAAGTGAACCTAACCATTACACCACCTGTGATGCCCTGTTGAGATGTGTCACAAGGCCAGAAGTATGGAGCACCTAGTGAGAATTAAACTCACTATCAATGCTCTGCTAAGCTACCTTCTTAACCATTAGGTTAGATGGAGGTGCCTAATGTAACTCAAGGCCACTGTAACCTCAAACTCTTTTTAGGTGGTTTTTTTTTTAATTACCTTAAAATAAGTCATCTTGTTAGTATGTATAACTGTGTTTTTATTTCAGACTCTATATACAAACCAATATGCACAAGCAGGAAGCGCGTGGTGTAATGGTTAAAGTCATGGGAAATGGACTCGTCGCCCCAAGTTCAAATCCTGGATGTGGCAATTGCATTTCACTTAGCGCTAATACCCTTGGGAAAGGTATGAATCTTAATCTCCCTTCAGCTATGGATACATATTAGGACAGACTGGGCTCTTTTAACCTTGGTTTGGCAACCGGTCTAGGAGAAGGAAAACTCTGAATTAAAATCTGTTGAAGTCCGCTTAAGAAATTGACCTTGTGTCACATCCTGCTCGTGCGGGGGGTTGGTAGATATATATAGTCGTTGAAAATGGATACGGAGAAGTCCTGGACGAGGATGTTTGCGCCAATCCCTGTGGAAAGGCTTGTTCACGCTAAAAGATGTGCTTG
>CM042181.1:42753620-42758620 GCA_023376005.1 Doryteuthis pealeii | reverse complement strand
ATTAAGTTCAGTAAACTCCAGAGGTATTGAACATCCCAATGTAAATCGAACTAACAATGGTTTACGAACCCATCATGTCGACCATTGTATGCCGCGTGGCCGACCTAAAACGTGTTCTCGTACAGAGAGAATGATATTTCTTTTTACTGTAGAATAATCTGTTGTTCACTGTGAGGGGACACAAAGTGAAACAACAACAACAACAAAAAAAACCGAAATCCTATGAGGAGTTCCCAAGATTAATCGATACAGCATTGTCGGAGAAAACACCGGTCGTATTATATTAACCTCAAATAAAGAATGGGAGCAGGGAAAAATATTCTTTCTCTATCTATCTATCTATCTATCTATCTCTTTTTTTGTCAATTGCCGCTTTAATTTTTCCATCGCATTGGCATCAGTAAATAATCCAAAAGTGCTCAATATATTAAAAATACAGAGCAGTAATAATACTTTTAATATTATTATTAGAGCAAAAATAAAGGGTCTACCATGGTTTCAATCAAATTGAAATGATTTCATCAGGACCCTACCCTACCTTAACTAAGTCGATGCAATTCCTTAGTTAAATTTAAGATATTTATCTATCAATCTCTCTCTATACACACACACACACACACACACACATATATATATATATATATATATATATATATATATATGAGAAGTAAATACAAAAGCGATGTGTTTATGATATGGCTTTTTTTAGCCGACAATTTTTGGGAGAATATGTGCTTAATTGAAGTCGTACCTAATTTTGAAAGTTAATTAATTAATAATTAATTAATTAGGCGGGCATACCTATTCAAATGTAAGGCTAAACAAATCGAGAAAAATCAATCTCTGTATGTACATTTCGGCCTATTATGCCTCATCAGCAGAGCTATGGATAGGAAGACCGCCTTGTGCGTGACTCGAACCCTGACTGTCAAGCAGACAGGCGAGGACTGTAACCCCTACACCAACCGGACCTTCTTATATTTTTCGTTTTGTTTAGAAGTAGGTTTTTATTCCTCTTATAGTGACATTTCATAGGTATGCCCGCCTAATTAATTAATTATTAATTAATTAACTTTCAAAATTAGGTACGACTTCAATTAAGCACATATTCTCCCAAATATATATATATATATATATATATATATATATATATTAAATATATAATAGACATAATGTGACACGTTGAGTCACCCATTCAGCTCTGGGTGGATAATTGAGATTAGGGAAAGCGAATAAAATTAAGAAAGAAAAATACAGCCGGACGAAACCGTAAAATCTTTTTGGAATGTTCGACCTCATTTAAGCTACGGGTTGCTGGTTAACATAGAAATACATTTCAAATTCTCCTTTCTCTCTCTCTCTCTCTCTCTCACTCTCTACTCTCTCCCCTGACAAAGAAACTAATATCATATAACGAGGAGGTAGTCAAGATATACATAAAGGGGAAGAAAGAGATAGACACAGAGTAAAGTAAGAGATTAGTTGGTTTTTGACTTAATTGCAAATTACGACTAATTAAAACCAATTGAAACAGATTTTTTCCAAACATAATCCAATCCTAAAAGTAAGGAATAATTTAGTATAATTTTCATGTCATTAAACTAAACAGTAAAAAAGCCTTTAGGAAGCAAAAGTTGATTAACTCAGCTTTAGTATATATATATATATATATATATATATATATATATATATATATAGGTGTGTGTGTGTGTGTGTGTGTGTGTGTGTCTGTGTGTACGTGTGTGTGTGTCTTAGCACTGTTTCTCAACCGACAGGATTTATTGCCGTGATACAGATGGACACACAGACACAATAACGGGAAACAAATTGGACGCACAAACAGACGGACACACATACACACATCCCATCGCACAGAAATCAACGCCATTCTACACGTACACACGTACACAGTTAATAACGGTAAATCACAATGGACACACACACACACATACATACATACATACGGACACACACACACACATACACACACACACACACGCATGCAGATGCACATGAACATGCAAGCATTCATATACATATATCCTTAAAGTCGTTTGGGCGGTCTAATGTCGATATCAGCCAGATAGCAAGAGAGTCTATCCCTTTTTCACTAGCGCTAGACCAAGGAGTTTATTTTAGCATCTGCGGTGGAGCGCCACTCCTATCATCAGCTACTGAGATGAATGCCGACTGAATAAACGCATTTTTTGACTCCGCTATCCATGAGTTTATTTTAGCATCTGCGGTGGAGCGCCACTCCTACCATCAGCTACTGAGATGAATGCCGACTGAATAAACGCATTTTTTGACTCCGCTATCCATGAGTTTATTTTAGCATCTGTGGTGGAGCGCCACTCCTACCATCAGCTACTGAGATGAAAGCCGACTGAATAAACGCATTTTTTGCCCCCGCTATCCATGAGTCACCGGTTGTGGGTGGTCTCACATTAAAAATGGCCTTGTGCCTGACCCGTACGCGGTAAATACATATATTTTAGGGCGAACAAGCCGTTCCCGAAGGAATTGGCACAAATTGAAGCGCAAACATCCTCATTCAGGACTTGAACTCTGATCTCCGTATCCATTTTCAACGACTATATATATTTACCAACCCCTCCTCACGAGCAGGATGTGACACAACGTCAATTTCTTAAGCGGAGTTCAATAGGTTTTAATTCAGAGTTTTCCTTCTCCTAGACCGGTTGCCTAACCAAAGTTAAAGAGCCCAGTCTCTCTTACTATTTACCCATAGCTTGAGGGAGGGTAAGATTCATACCTTTCCCAAGGGTATTAGCGCCAAGTGAAATGCACTTAGCACATCCAGGATTTGAACTCGGGGCGACGAGTCTATTTCCCGTGACTTTAACCATTACACCACGCGCTTCCTACAACGACTATAACCGTTACGCTAACGCACCAACTCCCCTCTATTTAGTTTTACCGGCTGACGTACTTGACAATGTATATGCGGATTTATTTAAAAAAAATTCTTTTCTGGATTAATTTCTTTGCTTAGATACTTACCGAGGAATCAGTGTTTTTTTTTTTTTTCTTTTCTCTTTCTTCTCGGTAAGTCTACAAAAACTCTACCCTTTCATCCCTGGCAACCAGCAACGTTACTCCTCCCCCCCACCTCTGTCTTTTAGACTCGTTGTTTTATTCTAGTTACTCACCTGTAGTCTAATTAGCTACCTGTACGAGCTACTAGCGCGCTTGGAAAGAAAAAAGAAAGAAAGAAAGAAAGAAAATCAGACCTCTGGAATTTCAGATCTAAAAATAAACCAGCAATCGACAAGGGGGTAGGGGGGGAGCGGTTGTTTCCAACGCCCTACCTCAATCCCCAACCCCCCCCACCATCTACTTCCATTTTGGAAGCTCTCGTTAAGACGTTAACTCGTTGAATTACCGTCGGGAGAGAAGGGTATGATAATGGACTCGGCTAGCCGAGTTCAAATCCCGGCCGCCCTGTCTGCAAGGCTTACAATATACAAACTGGATCCCCTGCAGAGGATTATGGCTCCCCCCCCCACCATAAAAGGTTCCCTTTACACGGTCTGCCAATGAAAAATCAGTGACTACATCAGCGAAAGGTAAACTACTGTCAACCACTTCTATAACGGTCATGATTCAATTTCCATTTACGAATATGTTTATCTAAGTTTTAGTACAATGCAGGGTATAATTCGTAGGAGACCCACGAATTGTTCGACTAGGAACCACAAGTTGCCGGCTTCGATACCGGCCCTCACCAACTCAGTGCATGAGTAGCTCAGGGATCTATGCGGTAAAGTAAGGAGCTGATGGTAGGTGTAGCGCACCATCTCAGATGCCAAAATAATCCCCATGGTCTAGCGCTAGTGAAAAGGAAATAGACTCCCTCGCTATCTGGCTGATACCGATTTTAGGCCACCTCGACGAAAGAAGAGGAAGAAGAGAAGAGAAGAAGAAAGAATGAAAGAAAATCTCTCTCTGNTAACACTTAGCTTTCTACAGAGCCTACGACCGACATGACTGTGTCATTTTAACTTTCACTGACTTCTTTACTTTCAAACAGCCCAATGCCTACTAGTGATATATATATATATATATATCACTAGTAGGGCATTGGCATTATATATATATATATATATATAATATATATATATATATATATTATATATATATTATATAATTTGATATATTGATAAAACAAAAGATGTTTACAAAAAACATGGGATCATCAGGAGAGAATGTGCAAAACGGTTTTAAAAAGCAACATGCCCCCCCCCTCACTGATAATTTAAAAAATACCGTTGAGAGAGAGGCCCCGAAACAGTTGCACATTCTCTCCGCTGATGATCCCATGTTTTTGTAAACATCTTTTGTTTTTTCAATATATCAAATTCAACTACTGTCGGATTATCCATTTTTATTTCCTTTATATATATATATATATATATATATATATATATTATTTATATTATATTATATTAATTATATAGACATAAGGTCGGTTCTATCCAACATGTCTAATTTTTGTTCAGTATGTATATATCAATCTATGTTGAGAAATGTAGACAAAACGGATGGTGTAGAAAATGGATGTTATGTAGGTGGTGAGTCGAACGTGCGAACGTTTCGCGTCTGTTTAGACCTTTCAGGACGTTGGATTGATTTCTTGCTTCAAGGTGAACATTTTCATACTCACCGAAAAATGTTCACCGTTAAGCAAGAACTCAGTCCAACGTCCTGAAGAAGGTCCTCAACCGAGAAGCTAACGATGTCGACCATCACTACCTACATACCTCAATAACACACCCATTTTGTACAACATCTACTTTCTCCACATATTGTCGGATTATTTTCCTCTTATTTCTCCCTTATCAATCTATGCACACACACACACACACACACACACACACACACACACACACATATATATATATATATATATTATATATAAATAAAGAAGCATACATATATATATGTAGGAAGTGCGTGGTGTAATGTCAAGTCATAGG
>CM042181.1:42718620-42748620 GCA_023376005.1 Doryteuthis pealeii | reverse complement strand
TATAGCAAGTATTTACCCAAAACCTTCGCCATTTTCTACCCGAGACGCTAATTTGATCTTTAGTGACCCTAGATTAATTCAGGGATAGATATAAATTCGCGATAAATTTCTACCCTAGAAAAGTGTTGCTTGATCACAAAACTTACATTCATCAGCCCTGTGTGGACACAGTGTTACATAATTATTAGATTCTTAATATTTATGTACAGTAGTGTAGGAATCAAAATGGCTGTTATAAGTTGCAGCCACGGCCTTGAGGATGAGTGACAAGGCTTGACCTCATCCTGATCCTTTCCGCTGAATACCGGAGGAGACCCTCTTCCGGTTTAGATTAGAAATAGATTTTTAGTCAGATCGGCGAAGACCACGACTGTGGTAAGTCGTGTTATGCACGCGGCCGACTCGATCTGCGCACGTAGTCTGGTGGGGATTTCGAAATAAATATGATCTAAGTTAAATCGAAGTCTTGTGTTTTATCTAAAAACTACCAATGACACAGGGCTTCTGATAAAGAGAAATCCCAAATGGAAGACCAGACCGAAGTCCCCAAGAGAAGTCCAGACGCTAGAAGAGATCTTAAGGAAGACGTAAGATAGAAAAGACGTCAGAAGAAGAATAGAAGTAAGTAAGTAAAGAAAAGGGTATACAACAACAGGTCGTTGCAATAGGGATGGCTGGTGAGAGAGAAAGAAAGTTCAAAGGAATCCGTGCTGTCAGCACAACTTTTTGATGATTATGTCTAAACTTCTCCTCTTTCGAATCATTCCCAGAATGCATTAGTCCAGATTAGTGACAAATAAGACGCTTAGTAGATCAATCATCTTAAGCTTAAAATATTTCCAATTAATAATGAATTAAAATGATACTGATAATGGGCGATACGTTAAACAGGGATCTGGTGGTGAGGTTCCATTTCTAGAGCTCTGGCCTGGAATGATAATACCCAACAAGACCGAGAGTGGTCGTATCAGTTATGGTCCTATCTATGGTTTAAATATATCCATGTGAATACCCAACAAGAATAAATAAAAAGAAAATCTTTTGGTGAAACTCGAGTGGGTTATTTCTGTACACACAATAATAATAATAAATCCGCTCTACTTACGTATTGAGCACTTTTATATTTGTTATAACGCTGAGTTATCCGAGTAACAGTTTTACCGACCAAATATGGAGACCAACCCAATATCTTTACTGGTAGGTCATTCCTTTTACACCACACACACACACACACACACACACACACATATATATATATATATATATATATATATGGAGAATGGTACCCAAACACGGGATGTTATGGAAACATCCGTGTTTGTCTACTTTTCTCCACATACTGTCGGATTAACCTCCTCAAATTTCTCCCATATATATATATATATATATATCATCATCATCATGTCGTGCAATTTGCACGGATATCCATGACGTTCTCTCACCAACCATCCCTATCACTCATCGACTCTGGGAGCTCCTCCGCGCAGCATCCAGTATCTTTACATAGTTGGTCAATGTAGGTCCTGGCTGGGTGGCCTACGTTAGCATGTCCATGTGTTGGCCTCCACAGTAATACGTCGCTTACGAGCTCATCCCTACTTCTCCAGCAGTGCCCCGCATGCCTAGCCCTCCTTACTCGTATGGTTTGTGATATGGGAGGCAGGTGGTCATACAGCTGCTTCTTGGTTGAGTGCTGTTTCCACGACTTATTCAGGAACTGCTCGCAGCATTCTTGTGCAGCTCCCATCTAGCTTATTCTCAAGGCGTTTCGTTAGGGTCCAGGTGGTACAGCCATACAGCAGTACCGATATGACCACAGCCTGGAAGAATCGTCTCTTTAGTTTGTCAGGGAGGTCGGATTTCCATACGACTGATAGTTTATTGGTGGCCAACCATGCCTTTCATATATATATATATATATATATATATATATATAAGGAAAAAATGACAAAAGAAGATTTAGTCTGGAAGCATAATAGACTATTTCAGAGAACCCAGAGGAATTCTCTCGGTTTCCATCTCCAGATGCAATGACAATAAGAGCACACATTGATCTCTGTAAATTACGACAACTAAAAAACAACGACGTCGTAAGGAATATTTCTTCACTTAATCTATGGATTATATCTTATTATAATGGAGATTATGGGTTTGTATGTCTGTAACCGAAACTATATTACCATTCAAGTCACAATTCTTTTTGTTATTTACATCACATTCTCCATGATTTTATTTTTTATTTAAACCTCAGTTATTAATAAAATTGTTTTACATCATTAAGACTGTTAACCATATCTACATACTAATAACATGCAATTGTATTTATATATACAAAAATAGCGGTTCACAGTGTGAATTGGAAGGCTAATTTGCATATTGATCTTAAAAATTTTAACTTAATAAATATATGCTTAGTATTATTGATTTCTAATTGTTTGGTTATTGAATATGAACAAAACTCTTGGGGATAAATCTTAAAAGAAATCCATTAACAAGAAGAAAGAACTGTAATTTATTCTTTACTTCCTATTTTAATTAAATAGTTAAATTAGGAAAATTTACCAATGAAAGACGGGAGTAAGGGAAAATGATGGAAGAGTTAGTTTCAAAATTGTTCTATTTTTCAATCATACCCCCTCTGTTCCAAATATTTTTATCTGAATTCTTATTCAGTTTCATTAGCCTTTCTAATTTAACATGATATTTTATTATATTAAAACTTAAATACTTTCACCCGGAGGGTGCATATATTTGCTAGTATATATAAGATGAATAACCGTTAAGAATGAATAAAACAAAACATCTTTGGCATAAAATAACCCAAAAGGATTGACATGCAGTAAAATCGCCATTGCTTCAAGATTCACTCTGACCCGGAGTGGCAGTATCTGTTAGGGTATCATGTATGAGTCAAATTGAAAAATGAGTTTAAAAAGTTTAAAAATTGAATTAAAAAATGAATACCCATCACGAATCTGAATCAACTCTACATTATTTTTTGCTTCTCGGACGTTGTGCTAATAGCGCCACATGATCATCAGGATGAGTATAATGACTTTAAAAATATATAACTAGCAAATAAATTGATTTTTTTTTTAATAAACAAAGGCCTCAGATTATTTAAACACAGATTGAGTGTTCCATTATTATCTGCTCACGATCGTCCCCTTTTAAACTTTCCATCATTCTGATCGAAAATGGCCGATCTTCGTATTCGGAGTGTGACCTTCAGAGGACAATTGTGAAAAGGTGTCATCCAGTAGCGCTTAATTGTTCTGACAAGATTCAGCCTCTTCTACGTGTCCCGGATGCAAAAGTCGTGCAGGTCAGTCTCAAGCCAACTCATCCTCATTTAATACGTAGGCGTCTGAATTAATTTCCAGCTCAGCAGAAAATATCACAGGAAAGATATTAAGCTAAAACATACGCTTCTTGCTCATAAATATCACAGACGGGCAACAGAAAATATCAGTTTGGCTGAGGGTTGAAATAGGTCGGAAAAGTAAAACGATAAAGTTTGGTGTGGGCCTAGAATTTAAGGAATTTAGAAATTAATAAGGATACGAATTGTGTTATTTTTGTGTTAAAACCGGCAGTTTTATTGAATTTATTAACTGCACTAGCAAAATATGCACCCTCTGGATGCAAGTATTTAAGTTTTAATATAATAAAATATTATATTGAATTTGAAACTCCAATGAAATTAAATAAGAATGTAGATAAAAAGATCAGTAACAGATATAATCCAAAAATAGAAGTACTAAAACTTAATCACCCATCATTGCCGTTTTTTATTGCTAGATCTTCTAAATTGAACTATTTAGCTAAATAAAAGTAAAGAATAAAATGACAGTTATTTCTTTTTGTTAATGGATTTCTTTTAAGATTTATCCCGAATTTTTGCTCATATTCATTGACATAAAACCAAACGATTAAAAATCAATAATACCAACACATATTTATTAAAATCAAATTCTTAATATCAATATGCAAATTAACCTCCCCGTTAACACTGTAAAACGCTATTTTGTTTTATATATAAATACAATTGTATATTTATTATCATGTGGAGAAGGCCAATAGTATTAATAATCTAAAACAGTTTTATTAAAAATTGAGGTTTAAATAAAAACTAAAAGCATGGAGAATGAGACGTAAATAAATAATGGAACTGTGACCTGAGTAGTGATATTGTTTCGGTTACAGACAAAAACACAATCTCCATTATAATAAGATGTTTTAACACCAAACATTTATCAACTGCATGTTTTAACAGAAAAATAACATAATTCGTATCCTTAGTAATTTCTAAATTCCTTAAATTCTAGGCCCACACCAAAATTTTCCGTTTTACTTTTCCGACCTATTTCAACAGTCAGCCAGACACACACACACACACACACACACACATATATATATATATATATGTATATATATATATGGGAGAATATGTGCTTAATTGAAGTCGAACCTAATTTTATGAAAGTTAATTCATTAATAATTAATTAGGTGGGATTTACCTATTTAAATGTAAGGCTAAACAAATCGAGAAAAATCAATCTCTGTATGTACATTTCGGCCTATTAGGCCTCATCAGCAGAGCTATAGATATTGTCGGCTGAAAATAGCCATATCCAAACATCGTCTGTTTGTTTACTTCTCGTAAGTTCGTGTAGAGGTCACTTAAGAGGAATATAAACACCTACTACTTAACAAAACGAATAAATCTTGCTAAGTCCGTTTGGTGTGGAGGTAAGACGCTTGCCTGTCGACTTGACAGACGGGTTTCGAGTCACACACGGGGCTGTCCACTGCTAGTACATATATAAAGGGCAGTTGTGTGTATGTATATATGTATGTCCGGAGGAAACTACAAAAATAAAACAATTAACGGCAAAGTAAATATATACATTTAATATAATCAGATCTTGCTTTTTGAGCAAAATAAATAAAAACTAAAATGTAAATAATAACTGCGTTGATTTTTTTCCATTTAATATTCTAAATAGGAGACATTAATGTCTGGATCAACGTAAGGGATTTTTTTTTTAAAATAGGGATTTTAATGGGGCATCCTGTGAAGATCCAACTCTTCATTCAACAATAATAGATTTGCAAGACTACCTTTTTTTCCCCACTCCTTCCAGGCGACGCCGGATAGCCACTTCTAGTTATATTAATAGACGAGTTAATATCCTGAAACAACCTCAGCTTAAAAATGAGACCATTCAAAATACAATGCAAAAATATGAATCCAGATTATCTGGTGTCGCTTAATCACAGATTTCTTATTTGTCTAAATCAATATCAGATAAAAGACCTTTCTTTTTTCTAAGATTATGTAGCTCCAGCTTCTTAAAGAATGTGTTCTCAATGAATCCGAATTACAAACAAACAGGTCACATCTTATTCATCTCATAAAATATTACAAGAATATGAAATATTTATTTGGGTCAGCCCCGATTGAACATGAGATTTTTGGTAAGATTGTATAGCTCAAAGTTTCTTGATTGTGTGTGTGTGTGTATGTGTGTGTGTGTGTGTGTGTGTGTGCGTGTGTGTGCGTGTGTGTGTGGGTGACATATTTGCTACCCATTTCAGAATTTGAGATTATTTCAGAGTCATTTTAAACAATTCATATGTTGGAGATTACAGTAAATATGATTATGCGATGCTAGAACATCGTACAGTCTGTTTCAACTTGAAACAGACTGTACGGTGTTCTAGCATCGCATAATCGTTTGTCAAATTCACTTGTCATGGTTATTTTCTAATATATTTATCGAATTTTGTACGATATTCGCATTGTAATTGCCTTCAAGCAAAAATATAAATAATATATATATATATATATATATTATATATATATATATAGAGAGAGAGAGAGAGAGAGAGAGAGAGAGTTGTATAATATTTTATTACGTAATCTTAAGGACTACAAATTAAATACTCTTTAATTAACTTACTTAATTCCTAAAATGACTGCGACAAATAATACAAATTATCAAGCCTCATCTGAAAAATTCAGAGAAATAGTCTAGGTAACAATAAAGATGAGGACAATAGTCCGAATAATCCAAATAATACTAATTATCACGCCTCATCTCAAAAATTCAGATAAATCGTGTAGGTAACAATAAAGATGAGGACAATAGTCCGAATAATCCAAATAATACAAATTATCAACCCTCATCTGAAAAATTCAGAGAAATAATGTAGGTAACAATAAAGATGAGGACAATAGTCCGAATAATCCAAATAATACTAATTATCAAGCCTCATCTGAAAAATTCAGAGAAATAGTGTAGATGACAATAAAGATGAGGACAATAGTCCGAATAATCCAAATAATACTAATTATCAAGCCTCATCTAAAAATTCAGAGAAATAGTGTAGATAACAATAAAGATGAGGACAATAGTCCGAATAATCCAAATAATACTAATTATCAAGCCTCATCTAAAAAATTCAGAGAAATAGTGTAGATAACAATAAAGATGAGGACAATAGTCTGAATAATCCAAATAATACTAATTATCAAGCCTCATCTGAAAAATTCAGAGAAATAGTGTAGATAACAATAAAGATGAGGACAATAGTCCGAATAATCCAAATAATACTAATTATCAAGCCTCATCTAAAAAATTCAGAGAAATAGTGTAGGTAACAATAAAGGTGAGGACAATAGTCCGAATAATCCAAATAATACTAATTATCAAGCCTCATCTCAAAAATTCAGAGAAATAGTGTAGATAACAATAAAGATGAGGACAATAGTCCGAATAATCCAAATAATCCAAATTACACTGGAGAACACAATTTTGTTGATTTGGTTATTATTGCAAACTAAAAATAATTACTCGACATTTCAAGTAATTATAATCAGTTGATTACACACGGTTATAAGTTTTCAAGTATTCCTATTTAAAAATAATAATTAGAAGGAAATAAGCGAAAACATTTAGCTGTGTGCGAATTATTTGTATTTAAGAATCATCACCATCTTCATGTCACACCAGCGGCACTGATATCCATGACTATCTCTCGCCAACCTTCCCTATCATTCATTATCCAAGGGAGATCCTCTGTGCAACATCGAGTATCCTCGCAGAGTTGGTCAATGTAGGTCCTTGGTGGGCGGCCCACATTAGCATGTCCACGTGTTTGCTTCCACAGGAGAACGTCGCTTATGTGCTCGTCCTTGCTTCTCCAGCAGTGTCTAGTAAAACTTGTCCGTCTCACTCGGATGGTTTGTGAGATAGGAGGTAGGTGGACACACAGCTGCTTCTTTGTGGGCTGCTGTTTCCACGAATTATTCAAGACTGCAAAAAAAAGAAAAATGATAATTAGCTATGTGCTAATTATTTGTATTAAAAATCATCATCAACATCATGTCACGCCAGCAGCACAGATATCCATGACAATCTCTCGCCAACCGTCCCTATCCTTTATAAGAGGTCCACAGAGTGTTAACTCTGGTTCTTATAAAGCATTGGGTTACTTAAAGGATAAGTACCCAATGCGGAATACTTCAGTTAGGAAAACAACAAACGCGTTAGTTACATTTATATAACTTTATTATAACATATTAGGAGAACAAAGTTCCCCAGGCTATTTAATGTCACAAGTGTCCAAACATACACAATAGTGTTAATAGACAAAGTGGTAACCATTTACTGTAAGTAGAGGCTGTGGCGTCTGGGTTGCACCGTAGGAGTCTGCGGGAGAGAGATGACAACCTCGTCCAGGCTTGTTCAGTGGCATCAGAAGAAGAGAGTTCTCTCCTTGCGTTCCTGTGTCACATGACCAAAATAGCGTCTCCTGACACGGGAGATTCACCAAAACCCTCAGACAAGAGAGACTGCTCTTACACATTCATTGTTCTCGGGAGATCCTCTGCACAGCATCCAGTATCCGTACAGATGGTCTATGTAGATCTATACTGGAAAATCCACCCAAGCCTGTCCATGTGCTGTGTCCAGTATGTCTTGTCTGTCTTACTCAAATGGTTTGGGTGATTGCGGACAGATGACCGTGTTACATAATCTATGCGGTTGCATAAGATTATTGTCAATCCCCTTTATTTCTAACGGGATGGCCCTTTTCATATCACGGGCGGGACTTTCCATGGAATAGTACAGAAAGCCTGCGAAATACGTGAAGTCACGTGAGACCTGGTCGGGTCTTCAGTTACAGTTTGGACGTCGGGCAGAGAAGATGTCCTGCCTTAAATTAGTGTTAGGAAGATTATGTAACACTAATAGCAAATGGAATCGACAACTCGATTTAAGATCCATCAGAAAGATCAACCTTGTGCCAGACTTATCATCTGTAAACACTTACCTACAGGTGGGTAATATACGTTCACAAGATGCGGTGTGTGGGGTGGGGATTGGTGTGACTGTCAAAAAAAGCAGCAGGTGTCATTTAAACTACAATTGAAAGGGAAATGCCATTACGATTAAAATGGAACCCTCATGTAAACAATAAAAACTAAAAATAATAAAAATAAAGATAATGGATAAATAAAAGTTAAAAACGAAGTGAAATAAAAACGAATAATAGAAATAACAAAAAACGGTCGACGCTTCGTGATTTGTTTTTTTGTCACTCGGTGTCTCAAAAAAAAAAAAGCAAATAAATAAATAAAAAAAAAAACCCACAAAAATCAAATAAAACACGCAATTTCGGGTCTTTCGAAATACGAGACAGGGAATGATATTTCGAGGTTTTAAAATAGATTTATATCCGTGGATTGAAAATGATTTTACCATCTGTAAAAAAGGAACGGGGTTAGGTTGGGGGACATGGGGAGCGTTGAAGAAAGAAGTCAACATTTGAAGCATTTGTTTTTTTTGTTGTTTTTTTCGTTGCAGTCTTTATTATCTTGGAATAGTCGCCCCCACCCAACCTTTCTTCTTCTTCTTCTTCTTCTTCTTCTTCTTCTTCTTCTTCTTCTTCTTTCTTTCTTTCTTTTTTCTTTCTTCTACTTCTTTTTCTTTCTTTCTTTCTTCTTCTTTCATTCTTCTTCTTTTCTTTTTCTTTTTTTTCTTTCTTCTACTTCTTTTTCTTTCTTTCTTCTTTCTTCTCTTCTTCTTCTTCTTCTTCTTCTTCTTCTTCTTCTTCTTCTTCTTCTTCTTCTTCTTTTCTTTCTTCTCTTCTTTCTTCTCTTTCTTCTCTTCTTTCTTCTTTTCTTTCTTTTTTCTTCTTCTTTCTTTCTTTCTTCTTATTTTTCTTCTTCTTCTTCTTCTTCTTCTTTTTTCTTCTTTCTTTTTTCTTCTTCTTCTTCTTCTTCTTCTTCTTCTTCTTCTTCTTCTTCTTCTTCTTCTTCTTCTTCTTCTTCTTCTTCTCTTCTTCTCTTTTCTTTTTTCTTTCTTCTTCTTCTTTTTTCTTCTTTCATTTTCTTCTTTTTCTTCTTCTTCTTTCTTTTTTTTCTTTCTTCCTCTCTCCTCTTCTTCTTCTTCTTCTTCTTCTTCTACTTCATCCCAAAACGCCTATCTATCTATCTATCTATCTACTTTTCTACGCCGTGAGCGACGCCCTCATCTTTGTAAAAAAACAACCTTGTGCTGCATCATACTCGTACGAAGAGGTTGGGTAGATATATTTATATAATAAAGAAAACAATGATCAAGATACTCGATAAGATTAGAAGAGATTATCTTTCCTCGTTAATCTTCGGAGCACAAAACCCACACACTATTATTTATATATGACCATTATAGTAAAATCGATGTGTCATCTACCTAAAAGATATAGTGGGATAGGGCCCGTGATGCTTAAGGACGGAATCCTAGTGGCTGAGGAGTCCATGACATGCAACACTCCACTTTGTTTTTTTAGTTAGACTAGACGGGCGGTCTAAGAAGGGTATATATATTTACCAACCCCTCTGCACGAGCAGGATGTGACACAAGGTCAATTTCTTAAGCTGAGTTCAACAGGTTTGAATTCATAGTTTTCCTTCTCCTAGACCGGTTGCTTAACCAAGGTTAAATACCCCAGTCTGCCCTGCTATTTACCCATAGCTGGAGGGAGAGTAGGATTCATACCTTTCCCAAGGGTATTAGCACTATGTGAAATGCAATTACCACGTTCAGGATTTGAACTCGGGGCGACGAGTCCATTTCCCAAAACTTTAACCATTACACCACGCGCTTCCTATATCGATATCAGAAGGGTATATAACATAATGACAATACAACACACGAACCAACCAACCAACCAACCAACCAACCTAAAAGCTGTTATATTCCCCTTTACATCGGGTGTAATACCTTGTGCATAATCATTAATTCTCTTGTCTTTTGGTCAATCTGACTGTGTTCCTCTTTTGTCCAATCTAAGAAGGATCCAGAGTATCTTATGATGGCGACGCCCAAGCTGTTATATTCCATTTTACATCAGGCATTTAAATTACGGGAGGAGAGAAAAGAAGATGAGGTGGGTTCTAATTTGTCTCTAGCTTTAATAATTGTACTTGCAAAAAAAAACCCTCCTGGCGGTGTAAAAAGTAATTTTTGAAAGATATTGCATTGTTCCCTCTTTATATTAGGCGTGGTTTCGGATCTTTAATATCGTTACCGCTAATTGGGGCGCGCCTAGCAGCAGAAATTGCAGTGGTAACGATATTAAAGATCCGAAACCACGCTTGAACTCAGAGTTATTTTCTGATGATGACTTTAGTTTAAGGTAAATAGTTAACACCTTAAAAAAAACCCCAAGGATACAGTGATCTGAACGTTGTGGTTATACAAAACACAATAAAGATGAGGACAACAGTCTGAAAATTCCAAATTATTCACATCAAGCCTCATCTAAAAAATACAGACAAATAACATCTTATTATAATGGAGATTGTGTATTTTTCTGGCTGTAACCGAAACTATATTACTACTTATGTCACAATTCCCTTAGTTATTGATATCACATTCTCCATGATTGTAGTTTTATTTTAAACTCATTAATTAATAAAAATTGTTTTACATTATTGATACTGTTAACCATATCTACATACAAATAACATGTAATTATATTTATATATACACCAAAATAGCGGTTTACAGTGTGGACGGAAATGCTAATTTGCATATTGATATTAAAAATGTCATTTTAATAAATATGTGCTTAGTATTATTGATTTCTAATTGTTTGGTTTTATTTTAATGAATATAAGCAAAAATCTCTTCAATGAATCTTAAATGAAATCCATTAACAAGATAGAAATAACTATATATATATATATATATATATATATAATATATATATATATATATATATATATATATTCCTTATTCCTGTGGGTGTAAACCCACAGTCCTATTCACACTGATATGCAATTCAAAACCCCAACGTGAAAAATCGTTTGACTGTATTTTTTTGATTTTTCAAAAACTAAAAAAGTTTTTGAAAAATATAAAAAATACACTCTGCTAGATGATTACTGTGAAAATAGGCATGAAACCCAAAGGTTCATTGCTAAAATATTCCTTCTTTTCATTACTTTCTTCTATGCTTCTTCTGGCGTCTTTGATATCTTAGGTTCTTCTTCTTGGGGACTTCGTCTTGGTCGGTCGGTCGCACTTAACTCATTTCTTCTTCTAGATCAGTTTTGTTACCAAGACATTCATTAATCACAAAACCGTGTTATTTTTCTTAAACTTTTATTTCCTTAACTAAACATTTCATGTAAATAACATCTGACTAACATAGCGCGCGTATGCAGTGTGAGTTCGAGTTAAGACAGCACATCCTCTCTGCCCGACGTCCAACTGAAAAAGTGAGGACCCAAACAGGTCCCACGTGACTTCACGTATTTCGCGGGCTTTCTGTACTATTGTTACCAAGACATTCACCAACCACAAAACCGTGTTATTTTCGTCAGCTCTTATTTACTTAACTAAACCTTTCCTGTAACTAAACATAGCGCGCGTATGCAGGTGAGTTCCAGTTAAGGCAGTACATCTTCTCTGCCTGGCGTCCAACTGAAAACTGAAGACCCAACCAGGTCCCACGTGACTTCACGTATTTCGCGGGCTTTCTGTACTATTCCATGGAAAGTCCCGCCCGTGATATGAAAAGGGACATCCCTTTAGAAATACAGGGAATTGACAATAATCTTATGCAACCGCATAGATTATGTAACAATAGATATATCTACCCGGTCCAACTTCCGGTTTGCATAGCAGCCATCTTGACAGCTTCGGTCACCCGTTCTCTTTAATACGCCATTTTCGTCAATCGCTCAAAATAAAACTTGACTTAAAATGGCTCTCTTCATGACAGGATAGTCGGGAGAGAGGGGGGGGAGACGAAGGAATTGAAGAAGTAAATGGACATTTGATTTATTTATGACTTCAATAACTTCCCGCCCACGCATCGACATCTTGAAAAACGATTAAGACTGTTTGGCAATTAGTTTTTAGCTTTTCTTTTCCATTTTTTTTTTTCGTTTTTTTTTTGCCATTTTTTTTAAAAACGGTTTTACCATTTCTTTACCCTGCGTTTTTTTTTTTCGTATTTTATTTTATTTTATTTTTATTAATTCTTCGCTGAATTGTTTTTTTCTTAAAGTCTTTTTCTAAAAGACGTAAGTGACAGTCGATAGAAAGAAGAATATTTATTAGGAATATAGTGGCTATAATTTGACTTTGTGATAATATATATATATATATATATATATATATATAGATATATATATAAGGGAATAGAAGGTTAAAATAATATATATAGATATATATATATATATAAGGGAATAAAAGGTTAATAAAATCGTGGTCATTATACATTATACATTGAGTTATTATAAATAATAACTCAATGCCTGAAGAAGACAACAAATCAGAAACACGTGTCGCATATGTAAAATAAAAAGAATTTAAAAAAGTTTTTCTGAGAACATAATACATTTTGCGGACCTTCTACTTTTTTTATAAAATATTGAATTTTCTCCCGTTGGAACCAGAACAACATTTTATATATATATATATATATATATATATATATACTTTGGTGCGGTACCAAATTTCTTGGTACAAGGTGATTCTAGGTGGGTCCTAATTCTCTACCAGTAGTTTGTTTTAGAGTTCAGGTTCCGTATGAGAGCTCAATGTTTAAATATTGTAAACAGAGCAAAGTTATTTGGGAATAAAAGGCCTTAAATACCATGGGTATCGTGGTTATGGACCATTTCCACTCGCGAGTATGCTCACAAGCTTCTTCAGACCACTGATATATTTTATTTATATATTTTTCAGACCACTGATATATATTTATTTATATATTTATAAAATATATCAGTGGTCTGAAGAAGCTCATGAGCATACTCGCGAGTGGAAATGGTCCATAACCACGATACCCATTGTATTTAAGGCCTTTTTATTCCCAAATAACTTTGCTCTGTTTACAATAATTAAACATTGAGCTCTCATACGGAACCTGAACTCTACAACAAACTACGGGTAGAGAATTAGGACCCACCTAGAATCACCTTGTACCAAGAAATTTGGTACCGCACCAAAGTGTATATATTTATATATATATATATTCATACAAACCCGCCAGGAGACTAAAGCTAATAAGTAAAAAGTGCTCAATACCTAAGCAGAGAAAATAATAAAGATAAATCTAATGTGTCAGATATATATATATATATATATATATATATATATATATATATATATATAAATCTAATGAGTCAGACGAACCTACTAAGAGTTTCGCTTAATGCTCTTCAGGGCTACGATCCTAGCCCTGAATAGCATTAAGCGAAACTTTTAGTAGGTTCGTCTGACTCATTATATATATATATATGATAGATGATGTATCTGTCTACGCCACGTAAGATATCAAGGTTTGAATTTCACCTCAGAAAACTTTTCCCAAACACTCACGCACATGCGCATTTATATATATATATATATATATATATATATATATATATATATATATATATATTGTAAACAAGGTTTGTTTAGAATGGCTTTTTGCCGATAATTTTTTGGAGAATAAGTGCTTAATTGGAGTCGTACCTAATTTTGAAAATTAATTAATTAATAATGAATTAGGCGGGAATACCTATTAAATGTATGGCTAAACAAATCGAGAAAAATCAATCTCTGTGTGTACATTTCGGCCTATTAGGCCTCATCAGCAGAGCTATAGATCGGAAGACCGCCCTGTGCGTGATTTGAAACCGGACTGCCAAGCTGACAGGCCGATCCCATAACCCCAACACTAAACGAACTTCTTAGATTTTTATGATTTGTTTAGAGTAGGTTAACGACTCCAATTAAGCACACACACACACATATATATATATATATATATATATATATATATACGTCTGTGTGTGTGTGTGTGTGTGTGTGTGTGTGAGAGAGAGAGAGAGAGAGAGAGTAGAAGCATTAAAGAGAGAGAGAGAGTGAGAGAGAGAGAGATAGAGAGAGAGAGACAGATAGACAGATATACATTTACTCATTTGTCTTTCTTTCATTCTAGTCGCCATGTTTTCTCTTTCTTCTTTCTGTTTGATCCCCTTGCTTCTACTCTCTTTTTGCTTCTTTCTTTTCTAATTGAGCGCATGCGTCTAAGTCATTTAATAACTAATCAACAATACTCATGGCTTTGATCAAGGTTTTATTTGCCCTCTCGAACTCATCTCGCGCGGAGTGAGTCCAATCGCACAGTTATACGTCTGTGCTGCGTACATCTCGGCTGCAACTGAAAACCTTACTAGTCAATCACGTGACGTGCGAGATTCCCGCTTTTACCAAAGGTGCTTGTCAGTAGTCTATGCTACCACATAGATTATGCAACAATAGTACATAGTACGTCATCTCTACTGATGTTGATATTAATTTGAGTTTTAATAATAAATGTTGAAACATCAATTTTGCTAAGAAAAGTGATATCTTATAGAAACCTTGCCTTTGAATGAATCCTTAATGTAAATGATCATTCTTTTTGTTAAGGCCATGTAGAGTGTCACATGGCAGAGCCAGAAGCCCATCCAGGACCTGTTGTATATTGATAAACCGTTGTTATTTTGGCCGGTTAGTGTAGATGTAGTTGTTGAAATTCAGAATCCGTAAAGTTAGATGATTAATACGTAATAACCTTTAAGTAACCTTCTTTCCGGTTCCACAGACTGCGCTAGGAACAAGGTCCAGAGTTTAGTCAGTCAGTTAGGCCAGGGACGACACGATGTAAGCATCGTGTCCACTTCGACTCGGCTGCAGTTGAGAAAGTCTGGATCTGAAAAAAAAAAAAAGAATGTGATAACCAAAAATATAAGCCTGGTGTTGTTTGTGCTAATGGCAGTCTTGGTAAACCATCTTAAAGTCAGACAAGCATCTTAGAATTACACCAGCATATTAAAATCAGGCCAGGATCCTAAAGTTTGACCAGCCTCTTGAAGTTAGACCAGTATCTCAATGTTAGACAAGCATCTTAGTTAGACCAGCATCTTAAAATCAGGCCAGAATCTTAAAGTCATGCCAGATTCTTAGTTAGACCAGCATCTTAAAGTTAGACCAGCTTCTTAAAATCAGACCAGCATCTTAAAGGCAAGCCAGCATCTTAGTTAGATTTGCATATTAAAAGTTAGACCAAAATCGTAAAGGCAGACCAGCATCTTAGTTAGATCAGCACATTAAAGTTAGACCAGTATCTTAAAGTTAGACCAGCATCTTAAAGTCAAACCAGCATCTTAAAGTCAGGCCGGGATCTTAAAGTTAGACCAGTATCTTAAAGTTAAATTAATATCTTAATGTCAGGCCAGCATCTCAAAGTCAAGCCGGCAACTGAGTCAGGCCAGCATCTTAAAGTTAGACCAGCATCTTAATTACAGACCAGACCAGTTAGAAGAACCTCATAAATAGACTACAAAAGAAGCTACTTCGATAGACCTAAATACTTCGATAGACCTAAATATTCGGGAGTCAAAGGGGTATGCAACCGACCTCCTTTGACTCTGTTCATTGAACAGTGGAGACCTTTATGTCTGACCCTAACCAGAGAACTGTAAAACTACATGGCTACATTATCTTCACTAATCAATCTCATGACAATGAGATCTCATATGGCAAGAAAGTCCAGCTGTGGGTATACACACCCTACTACAGATGCTACAAACATGTTTAATCTTAAAAGTGTCCCGGACCGATTTCAGGACTCGTTTTTTCGAAATGTGCGATTTGAAGTGTTTGTTTCAAGAGGGAGTGTTCGATTCTTCGTACTTCAAATGATTTATGGCCATGATGTATTTTTTCCAAGCCGGTCGATTTTCCGACCCTCACTCTCCAAACCACTTTACCGCACAGATCAGATTTCCCGACCTATGCTATTCATGCACTGAGTTGGCGGGGAACGGTATCGAACTCAGAACCTTACGATTCAAAAGCAGGTGTTCTTGCAATTGGGGTAAACCGGTCCTTAAAGATATATAAAAAGTCGTCGGGTCGGTCTAATGTTGGTGTCAGCAAGACAGGAGTCTATCCCCTTTTCACTAACGCTAAACCAAGAAGAATATTTTGGCTTCTACCACTTACCATCAGCACCTCAGTCTGATACCGTTGATTTTGAAAAAAAGTGTGTGTGTCTGTGTCTGTGTGAGTGACTGTGTGTGTGTGTGTGTGTGTGTGTGTGTGAGAGAGAGAGAGAGAGAGAGAGAGAGAGAGAGAGAGAGAGAGAGAGAGAGAGAGAGAGAGAAATAGAGAGAGACACAGAGAGAAGAGAAAGAAAGAGAGAGATTGATAAAGTTGGAGAGAGAGAGATGAGGAAAAGAGAGAGAAAAGAGAGAGTGGGTTGGAGAGAAAAGAGAGAGAGAGAAGAGAGAGAGAAAAGAGAGAGAAAGAGATAGAGAGAGAGAAAAAGAGAGAGAGAGAGAAAAGAGAGAGAGAAATAGAGAGAAAAAATAGAGAAAAGGAGAGAAAGAAAGAAAGAGAAAGTGAAAGAGAGGGAAGAAAGAAAGAGAGAGATAGAGAGAGAGAGAGAGAGAGAGAGAGAGAGAGAGAGAGAGAGAGAGAGAGAGAGGAGAGGAGAGAAGCGGAGGCGTCATTATGATTTGAAAGAACAAAACCATAGCAGAAAGAGAGAAATATTTAATATTGAATATTTTAGTTGTTTGGTTTGGGCAGAGACTAAAAAAAGAAGTTGCAAACCAGTGATCTCGCCCTTCCTCCAGCATAGTGTGTTACACATGCAAATTTCTCGCGATCAATTTAGGTAGGTGGTTACAATATAGAAATGTAATTATAGATATCAACATTGTTCCATGTTGTTCAGGGAGGATGAATGAGAGAGGCTCCCAATTGGCCAATTTAGACAACCCAACAAAAACTATGTTATTTTCTATTTTCTTGTCGATTTTCAGGAGACACCCAGGGACCGAAACGATTGAGAAAACATGAGGTTAATTCGCTGGCAGTGCAATAAAGATCTCAAAACTATTCCAGGATCTTTTGTGTGTCATATGCTCAGGATATTAACGACTTCATGCATTTGGTCAATATATATATATATATATATATATATATATATATATATATATATGTGTGTGTGTGTGTGTGTGTGTGTGTACAAATAAAAAAATTCACAGACTCTTTTTTTCAACACTGGTTTAATTGATCATGCCCTAAGCGGCTTGTGACATTTTTATGGAATAGGACACAAAGCCACTTACAACACTGAAAAAAAATACCGCGGGAATAATAGTTGCTGTAAATGATTTTTTTCTTTCTGTCCATATCTATCTATCTATCTATCTATCTATGTGTAAAGTATGTTCATATCTCTTATAACTTAACTATCTCACTATATTGATATCTATTTATCTAATATTAGTAGGAAATGCATAGAGTTCAACAGAATTTGGTGAGGGGTGAGTTGCTGCTTAGGCAACAGCGCATCCTCCATATCAACCCGCTCCGGCTACGTAATTGAAAATATAAAAAAAATCTGGACACTACGCCATCGTCTCACAGCCTATCTATCTCCACTATATTGATATCTATATATCTAATATTAGTGTGATATGCATGGCGTTTAACAGGTTGGAGAGGGTGAGCTGCTGCTTGGGCAACGGCACATCATTCATATCAACCCGCCCCGGCAACGTGGTCAAAAAAAAAAAAAAAATTGGACATTACGACTTCGTCTTTCGCAGAGGGAAAGATACCAACAATGGACTAATTGCTTAACCAACGTTGAGTAGCCCAGTGTGCCCTAATTTTTACCCATAGCTGGAAGAAAAGGTAAGAATAAGAGCAAAATAGAAAAAGAATAGAAAAACGTCTGTGTGTCAAAGAACAATATATATATATATTATATATATATATATATATATATATATATATATATATATATAAGAGAGTTTTATAATTGCTTGAAGCATTGTGTATATATTGGTTAGGAGGTTGATTTAGAAGGCTATCACAATGCAGGTGTAAAGACAAAAAAATTATAAGGTAACAATGGTGTTGTGTCTTAATCTATATTTTATTCTTGATTTTCGATATAAAAAAAAAGAAATGCCATAACTAGATGCTTCAGTTCCAGTGATCTTTTGAAAAAGAGATTTTATCTCGAAAATTCAAGAATAAAATACAGGTTAACACACAAAATCATTGTTACCGTATTATTATTTTTTTCTTTACATTAAGCAATGATGTGCGAGTTCAGTACTTAGATGGGTAAACTCATTGTAACAACAGGTAAAGTATATATTTACAACGGCCCTCGCAGATTTTTGACAATAAATCTCTAAACAACTTAAGACTTATGCGCCAGACGAATAAGAACTTTGCAAATAGATAGATAGATAGATAGATAGATAGATAGATATGAAATGGTTGTGATCGGTAGATAAGCAAAGACTAAGATACGTAGATATGAATCGACTGGTAGGTAGTTAGATAAATAGATACATAGATAGATAGATATTGTACAGATTGCGATAGATAGATAGATAAGTAGATAGATAGATATTGTATAGATAGATAGATAGATAGATGTGAAACGATTGAGATAAACTGATACTTCTAAAAAAGAAATAAATTGCCGGCGTCAATGTCAAATAAATGAGTAAGCGAAATGAACAAACCCAATGAGGATTGACATGCCCTAAAACCCGTGACGACTCTAAACAACGTGAACCTTGTGCACCAGACTAGGCAGAGCTTTGTGAATAAAATAACCCAACAAGGGTTGACATGTCGTAAAATGCAACCAACTTTAAGTTAGTGACGACTCGAAGCAACCCGAGCCTTGTGCGCCAGACGAATCGGAACTTTGTAAATAAAATAACCCAACAAGAGTTGACATGCCGTAAAATCCAACCAACTTTAAGTGAATGATAACTTTAAGCAAGTTGAGCCTAGTGCACCAGACTAAATGGTAAATAAATAACACGATGTTCTGCACCATTTATTCGTACCCATGACCCCCATATCGTCGAGTCACTCTTATTCATATTCTCCCAATGTTTGTTTGTCAGAGCGCATTGAAATCATTATACTTATCCGATAAATCAACATTACCCGACTTCTGGATATCTGCAGGGTCATACTCCCCTCTTCCGGCCCATAGCCACCGTAGCTTGCTTACAGTAAGATACCCATGAGCAATTAAATGCGAGTAATTACCCTCACTGTGAATTGCGGGCACGGTATTGTGCACGGAAAAAGACGCCCACGTGCCGAAGACAGTTCCACGGAGCAGGTGTCCGAGTTGTTATGTTTTAAAATAACGGCGCAGTCGGCTACTTCCGGTTTTTGCACTGCTCGGGGCGCATGCGTGCGTCTTGTTCGGGAGGGGCTTTATATCACTGTTAGCTAATTTAACTGCAAGAGGTTATCCGGGGCTACTCAAACCGGCGTTGTGTGTCTTAATTACATTGTATATTTACTTGCATAAGGTAGTTTTTTAGAACAAACATATAATACGATTTGGTTATATAAAAATCCTACTTTCTATCCAGTTGGTTGGTTGGTTGGTTGGTTGGTTGGTTTCAACTGTATGTTTGTCTGTCTGTAACCGAAACTATATCACTACTTAATGTTGCATAGCGGCTTCTTCAAATTGTCTATATGTTATATAGCGCCTTCTTCGCTACTCTGAATCGTATACGTTGCTGGTATACTGCGGGTATCGTCTCTAACCCTTAGACGATATATGTAGTGGTCGCTTAATGAAATCACAACACATGTTATATAGTAGTTTTGACTTTATTTCTTCTATCGGCTGTGCGTGGTGGAAGGTGAGCGCTGACAATGAAATGACCGAGGGTTGACAATGACTTCTACTGCTGCTGGAATGACTAGCGTTGTTGGGGTAAGGGGGGGGGGCTGGTGACGGCTCACAGCCCATCGGCTGTGACCGTGAATGCAGTCACTCACTTGTGCTCTGTTCGCGTCTTCTCCCTGACTGTCTAACTGACGACTCGACCCTACGCATCTTTATCTTTTGATCTGATAACTATTTCCGAACTTATTGTTACCCATCCTTCTTTTGTTCGCTTTACCGGGAAAAAAAAGTCCTTTGTCATTTTTGTCGTCTTTTCTTCGCTTTGTTTAATTTAACCGGAAATTCATATTTCCGTTTGTACAATATACAACATTAAGTCTCACAGTTATATCACGTGACATTCTCCTTGATTTTATTTTTATTTCGATCTCAATAATAAAATTGTTTTAAATTATTAATACTGTTGGCAATGTCTACATGCGAATAACATGCAAATGTATTTAAATATAAAACAAAATATCGGTTTACAGTGTGAACAGGAAGGTTTTTTTTTTTTTTGTTTTGTTTTACGGCATATCAACCTCAGTGGGTCATTTAATGCCGATAAAGTTTTGAAATAAATCAATTCTTAATGGATAATACATTTTTTATGAGCACATTTTTCTATTTAACCCATAGATGGGACCCTAACAGGTACTACCACTCCGGGTCAGAGTGGACCAGGGAGCAATGGTGATGAAGGGGTGCTCCACATTCCCAAACCTCCAAAACTGGAACCACACCATCAGATAGAGTTTAACGTCATTCCCAGGACATATAGACCCGCAGCCACCGCCTTCTAGCACCCATATGATAAAAAGGGGTTGGGGCTTACCATAAGGGCAATATGGTTGGGAAAATCATATAGGTGCTAGGGCTTGACATGACCGGCCGATTGATCGGAGGGGGCCTCTCTGATCGTCCTTCTAGCCCAAGATAGGGTAAAGTAGAGTATTGCATGTCATGAACTGCTCATCCACCTGGGTTCCATTTTAAGCATCACGGGTCGCCATCCACGGTCAACAGGTGGCCCCATTGGGGGAGTCTTACCCCTCTGCAGAGGTGCAGTCGGAGCATTCTAACGCCCCAACCGACAGGGCGGTGAACAGGAAGGCTAATTTGCATAATGATATTTGATTTAATTCATAATCATTTGGTTTTATCTTAAGGAATATGAACAAAAATCTCAGCGATAAATCTTAAAAGAAATCCATTAACAAAAAGAAATAATTATAATTCTATTCTTTGTTTCCTATTTTAACTACCGTATTTGACGGCATATAAGACGCAGGGCATATAAGACGCACCTCCATTTCAGCAGGTCAGATTCAAGAGAAAAAAAAAGTTTTTAGTGTATTTAAACATATATTGTTGAAAACAGTCTAGCTGTACATTACACAAGCAGAAACATAGCTGTATAAAAGCAATTTGGCAGTTTAGGGTAGCTAAAAGTGCTGAGCGTAAGCTGGGTTAGAGAGAGTTAGATAGAGAAGATCAGCCTACCTAGGCATACGGGAGATCTCAAACTTTACCTCTGATGTATAAGATGCAGGGCAATTTTTGAGCCAAAATTCCGTGCGTCCTCTATGCCGTCAAATACGGTAAATAGCAAAATTAGGAAGATTTAGCAATGAAAGACGGGTGCGATGAAGTTTCAGTTGTTCTATTTTTCGATTATCCTCCCCCTTTGTTTTAAATCTTTTTATCTGCATTCTTATTATAATTATGTCAATCCTGTAAGTAAGTAAAGTCGTCGGGGTGTCCTAATTTCGGTATCAGCCAGACATCGAGGGAGCCTATCCACTTTTCACTAGCGCTAGACCAAGGAGTTTGTTTTTCCATCTGAACTAAACCGGCCCATGTTAACCTCATAAAAAAGTCGGTGGCTTGACCTATTGTCGGTATCAGCCGGATAGTAAGATAGACAACTCTAGACCAGTGAGATTGTCATGCCGAGAAGGAGCACCACAGTTACCGTCAGCTCCCCATTTTACCGCACTGCTCAGATTACCCGATCTGTGCAAAGCATGCGCTTAGTTGGTGGGGATAAGTATCAAACCAAGAACCTTGCGATTACACGGCCTGTGCTATACCAATTGAGCTAAGTCGGTCTATAAGCCATCGTTTCCATTGTTCCTGTCTAATCTTCTTATTATAATGGAGATTGTGTGTTTTTCTGTCTGTAACCGAAACTATATTCCTACTCAAGTCACAATTCTCTTAGTTATTGACATCACATTCTCCATGATTTTATTTTTATCTAAACCTCAATTATTAATAATATTGTCTTACATTATTAATACTGTTAACTATGTCTACATACTGACAACATGCAATTATATTTATATATACAACAAAATAGCGGTTTACAGTGTGAACGGGAAAGCTAATTTGCATAATAATATTAAAAAATTGAATTTAATAAATATTGATTTCTAATTGTTTGGTTTTATTTTAATGAATATAAGCAAAAATCTCTTCAATGAATCTTAAATGAAATCCATTAACAAGAAAAAATAACTGTTATTTTATTCTTTACTTCCTCTTTTAACTAAATGCTTACATTAGAAAAAATAACAATGAAAGACGAGAGTGATGGAAGAGTAAGTTTCAGTTATTCCATTTTTTATTATACCCCTCTGTTTCAAATCTTTTATTATACTCCCTCTGTTTCAAATCTTTTTATCTGCATTCTTATTTAGTTTCATTAGCCTTTCTAATTTAATACAATATTTTATTACATTAAAACTTAAATACTTGCACCCGAAGGGTGCATATATTTGCTAGTACAAATAATTTGCACACAGTTTATTTAATTCCTCAAATAACTGTGATGTAAGCAGTGACGTACTTTTGGTTACAGACAAAAATGCGCTGTATCTCTATTATTAATAGATATAGGAATCAAAGAAATATCACAGTCGGATCAAAGATAGATTGCCAAAGTTCCAGATATTGTCATGTGGGCGAAGTGTAACAAGATATGCTTTGGGTAGTTCTTGAAACCGCGTCTTCCCGAGGTCACCAGTGATCGGCCATCCAAATGGTGTCAGGGGTTGGCCGGAAGATGACACCCAGTTAGGATAGAAGTGTTGGCTAGATATTCTGTGAATCGCAACAGAAGATGACCGGTATCTTATTTCTTCCCACTCGTTTAGAGGATGGGCTACACGACAAATGGCATCGAGTCGTATGGTTTCAAGTATTCCGATTTCAATACAAATAATTTACACACAGTTATATGGTTTCAAGTATTCTTATCTAATACAAATAATTTGCACACAGTTATATGGTTTCAAGTATTCTTATCTAATACAAATAATTTGCACACAGTTATATGGTTTCAAGTATTCTTATCTAATACAAATAATTTACACACAGTTATATGGTTTCAAGTATTCTTATCTAATACAAATAATTTGCACACAGTTATATGGTTTCAAGTATTCTTATCTAATACAAATAATTTGCACACAGTTATGGTTTCAAGTATTCTTATCTAATACAAATAATTTGCACACAGTTTATGGTTTCAAGTATTCTTATCTAATACAAATAATTTGCACACAGTTATATGGTTTCAAGTATTCTTATCTAATACAACAGTTATATGGTTTCAAGTATTCTATCTAATACAAATAATTTGCACACAGTTATATGGTTTCAAGTATTCTTATCTAATACAAATAATTTGCACACAGTTATATGGTTTCAAGTATTCTTATCTAATACAAATAATTTGCACACAGTTATATGGTTTCAAGTATTCTTATCTAATACAAATAATTTGCACACAGTTATATGGTTTCAAGTATTCTTATCTAATACAAATAATTTGCACACAGTTATATGGTTTCAAGTATTCTTATCTAATACAAATAATTTGCACACAGTTATATGGTTTCAAGTATTCTTATCTAATACAAATAATTTGCACACAGTTTTATGGTTTCAAGTATTCTTATCTAATACAAATAATTTGCACACAGTTATGGTTTCAAGTATTCTTATCTAATACAAATAATTTGCACACAGTTATATGGTTTCAAGTATTCTTATCTAATACAATAATTTGGTTATATG
Organism: Doryteuthis pealeii; assembly: GCA_023376005.1. Classification (NCBI taxonomy): domain Eukaryota; kingdom Metazoa; phylum Mollusca; class Cephalopoda; order Myopsida; family Loliginidae; genus Doryteuthis; species Doryteuthis pealeii. Next base: position 42,724,254 of record CM042181.1, on the reverse strand, counting down.
GTTTCAAGTATTCTTATCTAATACAAATAATTTACACACAGTTATATGGTTTCAAGTATTCTTATCTAATACAAATAAATTGCACACAGTTTTATGGTTTCAAGTATTCTTATCTAATACAAATAATTTGCACACAGTTATATGGTTTCAAGTATTCTTATCTAATACAAATAATTTACACACAGTTATATGGTTTCAAGTATTCTTATCTAATACAAATAATTTGCACACAGTTATATGGTTTCAAGTATTCTTATCTAATACAAATAATTTGCACACAGTTATATGGTTTCAAGTGTTCTTATCTAATACAAATAATTTACACACAGTTATATGGTCTCAAGTATTCTTATCTAATACAAATAATTTGCACCAGTTATATGGTTTCAAGTATTCTTATCTAATACAAATAATTTGCACACAGTTATATGGTTTCAAGTATTCTTATCTAATAAAATAATTTGCACACAGTTATATGGTTTCAAGTATTCTTATCTAATACAAATAATTTGCACACAGTTATATGGTTTCAACTATTCCTATCTAATATTTATATTTATCAAACTGGTCAATTTGACTTACACCCTAAAAGGTAATCATACCCAAGTAGACCAGGGAGTAATGGTAAAGAAAGTAGGACTACACTCTCTAAAGATCATTTTAAGTGAAACCTTAACACCGGACGTAGCATAGATTTATTTCCTCGGATATTTTTAAGAAAATTTCATTATTTTTCGTATATTGTATATTTAATGTTACACTTCTTCTTCTTCTTCTTCTTCTTCTTCTTCCTTCCTTCCTTCCTTCCTTCCTTCCTTCCTCATTCTTCTTCTTCTTCTTCTTCTTCTTCTTCTTCTTCTTCCTTCTTTCCTTCCTCCATTCTTCTTCTTCTTCTTCCTTCCTTCCTTCCTTCCTCATTCTTTTTCTTCTTCTTCTTCTTCTTCTTTCTCCTTCCTCATTCTTCTTCTTCTTCTTCTTCTTCTTCTTCCTTCCTTCCTTCCTTCCTCACTTCTTTTTCTTTTCTTTCTCTTCTTCTTCCTTCTTTCCTTCCTTCTCATCTCTTCTCTTCTTCTTCTTCTTCTTCTTCTTCTTCTTCTTCTTCTTCTTCTAATACTCTTTCTTCTTCTTCTTCTTCTTCTTCTTCTTCTTCTTCCTTCCTTCCTCATTCTTCTTCTTCTTCTTCTTCTTCTTCTTCCTTCCTTCCTTCCTTCCTTCCTTCCTCATTCTTTTTCTTTTTCTTCTTCTTCTTCTTCCTTCTTTCCTTCCTTCCTCATTCTTCTTCTTCTTCTTCTTCTTCTTCTTCTTCTTCATAATACTCTTCTTCTTCTTCTCTCTTCTCTTCTTCTTCTTTCCTTCCTTCTTTCCTTCCTTCCTCATTCTTCTTCTTCTTCTTCTTCTTCTCTTCTTCTTCATTATAATACTCTTCTTCTTCTTCTTTCTTCTTCCTTCCTTCCTTCCTTCCGTCCTTCCTCATTCTCTTCTTCTTCTTCTTCTTCTTCTTCTTCTTCTTCTTCTTCTTCTTCTTCTTCTTCTTCTTCTTCTCATTATAATACTCTTCTCTTCTTCTTTCTTCTTCTTCCTTCCTTCCTTCCTTCCTTCCGTCCTTCCTCATTCTTCTTCTTCTTCTTCTTCTTCTTCTTCTTCTTCTTCCTCCTCATTCTTCTTCTTCTTTCTTCTTTTCTTCTTCTTCTTCTTCTTCTTCTTCTTCTTCTTCTTCTCATTCTTCTTCTTCTTCTTCTTCTTCTTCTTCTTTCCCAGTTTCAATGCATTTTTACCACCCACCTGTTGTAATCAATGAATGACAACATCTCCCTGTCTCTCCATCGTTCGGTTCGACTCGCGAGTTAAATCTATGACGTGTTGATGACGTCAACAAGGCTTAGTTGTGTCGTCTTTGCCGCTCACGTTTGAGACAATGTGAGATATCTCGAGTTTATCAAATAATCTACAACTTACAAAAGAAAAAAGAAAACCAAAAAATCACAAAGAGAATCATTGTCTCTATACTCTCACCCTTCTCCCCACCCCTGGTCCAATTCTACATTTAAAAAAAACGTTGAATATATAATTTATTTATATGTTGTGACCATATGAGATATTTTGTCATAACGTTCAAAAGAACTGGGATAGGAACAGTGGATAGTATTCCCTTAGATAGTATTCCCTTAATACCCAGGTAACGGACCTCTCAGCCACCAGGATTCTATCCTTAGGCATTACGAGTAGCTACCCAAATCAGATGGCCACTATTTTAGGGGTGTCTCAACCCTCTATAGCCAACAGGGTTGAATTAACGAGAAAGTGATTCACTATTTGTCTGGTTTTCATATATATATATAATATATATATATATATATATATATATATATATATATAATATATATATAAAGTCGTCGGGGCGGCCTAATGTCGGTATCAGCCAATCAGCGTGGGAGCCTATCCCATTTTCATTAGCGCTAGACCAAGGGGGTTGTTTTTGCGTATGAGGTGGAGCGCCACACCTACCATCAGCTCCTTTAGTTTACCGCACATATCCATGAGCTACTCATAAGCTGAGTTGGCGAGGACCGGTATCGAACCAAGAACCTTGCGATTCCTAGCCAGGAGGGAAAACCGACAGAATTTTCGTCTGTCAAACTCCTTAGACCCATGGCCATCGGCAACTGTCAGTAAGAGGCGGACAATTCATTGGTACATACTTACGTAGATGTATGTTTTTACTATTATATATATATATATATATATATAATTATATATAAACAAAAAAATGAACTCTCCGTCGATTTTCGACGCATGAGGGTTCATACACACAATGAACTCCCACACAGTGATTTGTTTATAGTGGTGAAGGCTTGTGTTGGACCATCCACACTTTTTGGCACAGTCGATAGGAAAGAATTGGTGCATCAAGGGTTGCCACAAACCCAATCAACGACCGACCTCAAGAATTTTGAATTCAGAGTTATCGCTCTCCTAGACTGGTTACCTACCCAAGGCTGAAGGGCCCAGTCTGCCCTACTATTTAACCCATAGCTGGAGAAAGAGTATATGGATTCATACCTTTCCCAAGGGTTTTAGCGCTATGTGAAATGATGATTTTTGTAAAATCGAAATATTGATCAATATCAGCTATGATTATATTATAAATTGTTTTCTTCTTTAACAGCATTGTGTGATGTTTTCATTCTACCTTTTCTTACTCATATATATATATATATATATATATATATGAAAATAGATGGAAATTAATCCGACAGTATGAATTTAACATTTTTGAAAAAAACAAAGGATGTTTATAATTGCAGACAGAAATCTGTTTCGACCGTTTTGATAGATCGGTCATCATCAAGAGCAACATTTGAGAGAATGACGGGATGAAACAACCGTTAGAAGACACGGTACAAACATTGAATAATAGCGTTTTATTTGTACCCTTTCTTCTAACGGTTGTTTCATCCCCGTCCATCTCTCATATGTTGCTCCTTGATGAATGACCGATCTATCAAAACGGTCGAAACAGATTTCTGTCAGCAATTATAAACATCATTTGTTTTTTCAAAAATGTTAAATTCATATATATATATATATATATATGTATATATATAGACATTAAAATCATTTTTGAATATTTCTAACAAAGGGAACATTTGACTAATTTAAACTTCTGAAACTTTAAATACAAATATATTTCACATTCTCTAATCACACTCTTTACACTCACGGAGAAACTAACACATATAATGAGGTGGTAATCAAGATATGTTTAGTGAGGGGGAACGTGACAGGCAGAATGCGAGTAAGAGACGGATCAGTTTTTTACTTAATTGCAAATTACGACTAATTAGAACTAATTAAAATGGATTTTTTCAAACACCTCAACCCGAGAATTAAGGAATATTTTGATATGAATTTTGTGTCATTAAACTAAATAGGAAAAACACTCTTCGGAAACAATCATCAGATCACACGGTGAAGCTAAAGGAAAATGAAAAAATTGACAAATATCTGGATCTTGCCAGAGAACTGAAAAAGTTATGGAATATGAAAGTGAAAGTGATACCAATTGTAGTTGGTGCACTTGGAACAGTCCCAAAAAGGATTAGAAAAGGGCTTGGAAAGTTTGGAAATCAGAGGAAGGATTGAAACCATTCAGAACACTGCACTGCTGCAATCTGCCAGAATACTCAGAAGAGTCCTTGAGACCTGAGGTGACTTGCTGTCACTCAGACTCCAGTGAAAGGCCATCAGCTAATGCTGATGTGAAAACTCAAAACGAGTAAATAATAATAATAATAATAATCCGAAGAGTACAGGAGGCCTGAGGACACTTGCTCTCACTCAGCCTCCAATGAAATACAACGACAACAACAATAATAATAATGATAATAATAATGATAATACTCAGAAGAGTCCTGGAGACCTGAGGAGATTTGCTGTCACTCAGACTCCAGTGAAATACAATGACAATAATAATAATAATAATAATAATACTCAGAAGAGTCCTGGAGACCTGAGGACACTTGCTGTCACTCAGCCTCCAGTGAAATACAACAACAATAATAATAATGATAATAATAACAATAATGATAATAATAATAATAATAATAATAATACTCAGAAGAGTCCTTGAGACATGAGGAGACTTGCTGTCACTCAGACTTCAGTGAAAGACCATTAGCTAATGCTGGTGTGAAAACTCAAAAGGGGTGAATAATAATAGACTACGTGATAAAGACGGATCACCTTATCCCAGCCTGGAGACGTTTGGAAAGTTTGGAAATCAGAGGAAGAATTGAAACCGTTCAGAACTCTACACTGCTGCAATCTGCCAGAATGCTCAGAAGAGTCCTTGAGACATGAGGTGACTTGCTGTCACTCAGACTCCAGTGAAAGGTCATCAGTTAATACTGATGTGAAAACTCAACATAATATATAGTGAAAAAAAAGTAAAAAGCAAAGTTAGTGGAGTGGCCTCTTGTCGGTATCAGCCGGACAGCGAGGGTGTCTTTCCTCTTTTCACTAGCGCTAGGTCAGAGCTCAAGGTGTGCGCTTATTGTCAGAGCCAGAGAGCAAAATTATATCCGTAAAAATAACAGAAGATTTAGATTTTCAGCTGTAAAGCCTATTTCAGGGAACCTAGAGAAATTGTCTAGTATCTCCCATCATCAGATGCAAAAAATGCCTATATATAATATATATATATATATATATTTTTTTTTTTTTCTTTTTTTTGAAGGCAAAATAATGCAGATTCATGTTGAAAAACATATTATTGAAGTATTCTTATTTTCGGACAATATCCATCTTCAGAGAATTTATTAAAGAGTTGAAAATGTTCCATCCGTGAGTTGTTGAATTGCGGCACGTTTGAAAAAACGTCCCGCAATTTAACAACTCACGGATTCCAACGGACCTACACGACCTCTACCGAATTTGAAATCTTAACGGAAGATTACGATCTCTTCGAAATTTCATATCTCTATCAACTCAACGTCATTAGAACCAAGTTGACTTTAAAAAACACAGATGGAACATTTTCAACTCCTATAATAAATTCTCTGAAGATGGATATTGTCCGAAAAATTAAGAAATCTGCAATAAATATGTTTTCCACATGAATCTGCATTATTTGGC
>CM042181.1:42705912-42718520 GCA_023376005.1 Doryteuthis pealeii | reverse complement strand
AATAAAGAGAGAGCTGAGGGGATTGTGTTATAGTGTGAAGGTTTTGTTGGGACCATCCTCAGCACTTTGGCCCAGTCGATAGGAAAGAATTGGGTGCACACGTAAGGGTTGGCCAACAGAGGGAGACGAACACTCCCACAAATTGGGTGACGACGTTCTCAGGAAAGCTTTGGAATGTGGTCAGGCAGGATTTATCCCTCTCTCTAGAACTTGATTCTACGCGGTGGTCCTTGGAGCAACGGTTGAGGACGAGCCGTCTGTCGCGCGCTATGTTATGTTGGCATAGAGCGCCATAGCCTGAGCGGAGCAAGCGATATGATCCTGCATGACCTTTAGCCCACAGGGTAGTATGCTGAGCCGCGTAGGTGAAATGCCAAACAGCTTCGTCTAGGAATTGAACTCGAATCGACGAGTCCATTCCCACGACTATATGATATATATCAGATAGTATATATATTGTACGTAGTGGCGTTAGTATATGGTGTGGTCTTGTCGGAAAAAGGTAGAAATCACTGTATTCTTCTAGGTTTTAGTAGATATTGAGCGTGCGCGGAGGACAGTGATAAACCCGGGAGCAGAACAGCTGAATATCACACTCTGGAACTTATTGAGTGATACAGAATTGCGCGGTGGGGTTGGGGTTTGTAGATCCAGCTCCGTGAGCAGTGGCTTCACCGACCACGACATAACCGCTACGTGGTATATGATGGATGAGCTCTCCCATCAGATTTCGAGCGTATGAGCTTCGTCCATCAACTCTCGCTGATTGTCATTTCGGTTTCTACTCGTGACGCACTTCATCTGCTAGCCAGATTGCAAACAATCGCTGGTACGTATGCAAAGATTGAGCGTCGTTGACAGCTGAGTGCAGCGCTGGGTATTAGAAGTGGTCCTTTCTCTTGTTCGCCTTGCCATTGTTCAGAAAGATTAACACTGGCTGAGACGAAAAATTGCGCACTCGACCGTGTTTTGGACATGAGGATCTCATTGGTCCGGGTTAGTAGCATGTTTAGGACAGTTGACTGTGAATGGAGCTAGCCCAGGGTCTGGGTTTTCAAGTCTGTCCTTGGTAATAGTTAACCATGGCGTGCCCAGCGACTGCGGGGCCAAGCAGCGGTGAATACAGTTGGTGATACGTGATAGCGGTACTAGATTACTATACTCATACGGATAAGTATATGATACGGTAGGTATATAATATATAGATGTGTATTCCTGTTTGTCTAAATAATTAACATTATTCGCGGCCATAAATTTTTTTCAACGATTTATTATATAAAGAACATACAAGTAAATATCTACTCTTTATGAAATACAGAACTTAAAAATAAAATTTAAAAATAAAAACAATTAATGTAAATCTATTCTATCTTTTGAATTCCACTGTCCATTTCTTAATACCGGCATGGACCCTTCCGTATTGTAAATTGTTTCAATCTTGTTGCCAACATCTGTTCAAAAATCCGCCTACATTTGGATGACAAAAAGATATACATGTTGAGACATGACCACCGGACATGATAGTAGATGGCGCGGAATGCCCACATTGGTGAATATTTGTAGACGCCTTTCGTTCCTGTTTTGCAGTATTAAGGTTTTTGTGTTTTGTAAACTTGATGTGACTTTTCCGTCTCCACGACCAAATCAACGTACGGAGTGAATGAGTCTCTGATGATGATTTTTGTAAAATGCGAAAATATGTGATCAGTATCAGCTAGGATATACTATTATAAATTGTTTTCTTCTTTACACAGCATTGTGTGATGTTTTTCATTGCTACTTTTTCTTACTCATTATATATATATATACTATATAATAATATATATGATAAATATATATAATACTATATATTACTATGAAAATAGATGGATATATTAACTGCCGACAGTAGAATTTTTTGAAATAAAACAAAGAATGATGTTTTATACATGTGCATGACAGAAATCGTGTTCGATCCGTTTTAATAAGATCGGTCATCATTTCAAGAGCAACATTTGAGAGAATGACGGGATGAAACAACCGTTAGAAGAAAGGGTACAAACAAAACGCTATATTCAATGTTTGTGTACCGTGTCTTCTAACGGTTATTTCATTCCGTCTTGTCTCTTGTTTCTTGATGAGCCGCTGCTCTGATGAATGGCCGATCTGCTTATCGATTTCTGTCAGCATTATAAACATCATTTGTTTTTTTCAAAAATGTTAAATTCATATATATGGGTCATCCACAGACACGTGTTTCGACTTATCAAGTCTCCTCAGTGTGGCTAGACATTTTGTAAAGCTACCATACAGCGGGAATTGAAATCCGATCGGTTGGGTGTCAGTCCTGGCACGGCGTAACCTCATTAGGCTGTCTTTTCAAAACGTCCCCGCAATTTAACAACTCACGGGATCCAACGGACCCTACACGCGATTCTACCGAATTTGAAATCTTAACGGAAGATTACGATCTCTTCTAAATTTCATATCTCCATCAACTCAACGTCCATTAGAACCAAGTTGACTTTAAAAAACACAGATGGAACATTTTCAACTCTATATAAATTCTCGTGAAGATGGATATTGTCCGAAAATTAAGAATACTTATCAATAAATATGTTTTTCAGATGAATCTGCATTATTTTGCGACGTTTCAAAAAAAAAAATATATGTATATCGTATTATGAATATGCTTCTATTTAACTATAAAAGCGAGAAAAATATATATAATATAATATATATATATATATGAATTTAAACATTTTGAAAAAACAATTAGTAATTATTATCTGCTGACAGAATCTGTTTCGACACCTTCGTAGAAGGGTATCATCAAACGAGCAAAAAAATATGAAAAAGAAAAGAAGGGATAAAAAACCGTTGGAAGAGAATAGGGGGTAACAACACACAAACTTTTTGAAACTTAACATCTTCTTTCAATTTGGTGCTGTGGACATGTAAATAACTAAAAGCTGGATTATATTTTGAACAATTTTGGATAATCTCTTACACTTTTTATAGTTTACACCACTCTTTTTGAGTTTATTTTTGGATTAAAAATGCTTCTGATTTTTAAAAATAAAATTTATTTTATTTTTGAACAGTATGCGCATTTAAAAAATTCAAGCATTCCAAGCGTGTGTTTGTACGCCCTATTACTCTTCCAACGTTTTTTTTAATCCTTCTTTCTTTCATATTTTTTGCTCGTTGATGATGAACCCTTCTACTAAGGTGTCGAAACAGATTCTGTTCAGCAGATAATAAGTTACTAATTGTTTTTTCAAAAATGTTAAATTCATCTGTCGATTAATTTCCATTTATTTACATATATATATATTATAGTGTGTACAGAAATAACATACTCGAGTTTAAGCATAAGGATCTTCATTACGACTGGATTATTCAAGATGTTGATTAATTACAGCTATCTGCGGGAGCTGTAAATTAATTCATATCTCGATTAATTCCGTGGATTTAAACCTGACTGATGATCCTTATCGTGAAACTCGAGTAGGTTATTTCTGTACACACTATATAATAATTCCGCTCTACTTACGTATTGGGCACTTTATATTTGTTATAACGCTGACTTATCCGAGAAACACTTGTACCAACAGAATATTGAGACAAATCCAATTACTTTACCGGTAAGTCATTACCCTTACACACACACACACAATACACACACACATACACACTACATATATATAATATATATATGAAGTATATTAAGAAAATTGAAAAAACACAGGTTTATATAAGTTGAGTGGTACGTTTATTAGCCGACGCTGCAGTGTTTCGATCTATTAATTAGATCATCTTCAGGGCATTTGTTGGTATAAGGAAATATTTTCTCGGTATTCTGTGATAAAAAAATATTCACACCTTTCCTTATACCAACAAATGCCCTGAAGATGATCTAATTAATAGATTGAAACACTGCAGCGTCGGCCAATAAACTCACCACTAACCATTTAAACCTGTGTTTTTTTCAATTTTTTTAATATACTACATACCGTCGGATTCACTTCCATCTCTTCACACACACACACACACACACACACAATATATATATGTATATATATATATAGTGATATATATATATATATATGTATATGTTAAGAATAAAGGAAAAGGTGGACAAAAAGAGAGAAAAACTCAAACAAGTAGATGTAGGAGATTCTATTCGTTGTGCATTGAGCTTACTACGACGTGGTATACCAACACGTTAGCCACTACGCAACGGGGACAACCCCTGATGCTATGGATTGACAAATAAAAGGGATTGTTTAGTTTTATGGCATGTCAAAACCTGTTGGATTATTTAATTCCGAAGTCACTCTTTTTGTTTCAAGCAATTACATAGTCTCAATTAATAGTTTCTATTTGATGATAATAATAAGTTAGACATATATATATATATATATATATATATATATATATGGTAAAGAATAAAGGAAAAGTGGACAAAAAAAGAGCAAAACTCAAACAAGTAGATGTAGGAGATATATTCGTTCTGCATTGAGCATGACTTCATCAGTCAATTTTATTAAAGCATCTGTACAAAATACATTTGTATTTATAGAAGAGAAAGTGAGTGGTATACTACTACCATACTCTTCATTCATTAGCACTAAACTAGCCCCTCTTCCTATACTCCCCAACAGATTCCATACTTTTGATCTTCTCTCCATGATAGATTTCCTCTGACCAATCAAATCCTCACAAACTCTTCCCTTCCTCCTGACTTCATCACCAAACTTATCCCCTACTCACTTTCTCTCCTATAAATACAAATGTTTCACTGATGCTTTAATAAAATTGACTGATGAAGTCCTGCTCAATGCAGAACGCAATATATCTCCTACATCTACTTGTTTGTGTTTGCTTTTTTGTCCACTTTTTCCTTTATCCTTTATCTCATTCTGTCGGATTTACTCCAACCCTCCTATCCTTATATATATATATATATATATATATATATATATATATATGAAGAAAGTATTTTCAAAAATACCGAAATACATAACTATAGAGACATAAAATTGTTTCCTCTGATCATAACATCCTGTGTTTGTTATATTTTTTGAAAATATTTTCTTCACATATGTCGGATTAATTTCCTCGTCGTTTTTCAATATATATATATATATATATATATATATATATATATATACTTTCTTTGATGGGGTACCAAGTTTCTTGAGGCAAGGTGATTCTAGGCTGGTCCTATTCTCTAGCATTAGTTTTATTGTAAAGTTCAGGTTCCGTATGAAAGATCAATGCTTAATTTTTATAAACAGAACAAATTTATTCGTAAATAAAAAAAAAACCTTAAATACCAGGGGTATCGTGATTATGGACCATTTCCACTCGTGGTATCTGGGGTCTACCGAGCTTCGTCAGATCACGTTTTTATTTTATTCGGACTGCATGGTGCTTTTTTAATCTAATTTTCCTTATTAGTTTTATCATGTCTGCTTCGAAGTGGTCGAGCCATCTGTTGTTTGGGGGTGTTCTCTGGAATTTGAGGTTGTAAGTTTGAATAAAATAAAAATGTGGTCTGACGAAGCTCGGTGGACCTCTGATACCCACGAGTGGAAATGGTCCATAATCATGATACCCCTGGTATTTAAGGCCTTTTTATCCCCGTGGATTGAATAAAGGGTTAAGTTCAAAGTTCCGTGATAGCTCAAGATTACGACAAGAAGGTTCCCGATTACGACAAGAAATACCTGAAGATGGCCGGAGGGCATATCGGCCGAAACGTTGTACAAGTAAAAAAGACGATGGGGACAATAGTCCGAATAACGCAGATAATACTAATCTTCAAGCCTCATCTCAAACATTCAGAGACAAAGGATGAAGTCATCTAGTGTACTACTCTTATAGTTTCTGGGGGGGGGTACTTCGGTTTATATCCACATCCCATTATTTCTCCATTTGTGTTCGTTTTTTTGACACCAGAGGGAGTTTTAAGTGAGGTAATGGAATATCTTTCTGATCACATTTTATGTCTAACCAGGCGGAACCAACAGGCCTAGAAATTCCGCTTCGATGAGCAGACACATTTCTTCGACGACACTGTAATCTTTGTTACGCTCATCTACTCGTCTACGGGGGCCACGACAAGCGATCCCAATGCACGGAGTCCCTTCTTACACCCCCCCCCTCATTTGGGCAGTACCTATTTTTTACAATTCGAAAATTGACCCCAATTAGTAGAAGGGTCTTTCGTGCTCATTTTTTGGAAAATCCTATTTATTTCACTGTGCGAAAGAAAGGGCACGAGAATTTCAGGAATTCGTCGTGGGGTTTAGTTACCGATTGTACAGCTAGGTGGCGTACGCTTACAGTTTAGCTTATAAAATACAATACATATTCTTCATATATACGAGGTTAGTCAAAAGTAATGCCATTTTGTTTAGTTTAGTTTGTTTTACGGCATATCAACCTCAGTGGGTCATTTAATGCCGATAAAGTTTTTAAATAAACTAATTCTTAATGGATACTCAATTTTGTTTATGAACTCATGTTTTTTTTAATTTAACCATAGATTGGACCCTAACAGGTACTACCACTCCGAGTCAGAGTGGACCGGGGAACAATGGTGATGAAGGAGTGCTCCACATTCCCAAACCTCCAAAACTGGAACCTCACCATCAGATAGAGTTTAACGTTATTCCCAGGACATGTAGACCCTCAGCCATCGCCTTCTAGCCCTCATATGATAAAAAGGGTTGGGGTTGCCATTAGGCAATAAGGTTGGGGTAATCATATAGGTGCTAGGGCTTGACGTGACCAGCGGATTGATCGGAGGGGGCCTCTCCGAACGTCCGTCTAGCCTAAGAAAGGGCCAAAGTGGAGTATTGACAGTTAAACCACCTGGGTTCTATCCTTCAGTATCACGGGTTGTCACCCACGGCCAACAGGTGGCCCCATTGGGGGAGTCTTACCCTTCTGCAGAGGTGCAGTCGGTGCATTCTACCTCCCCAGTCGACAAGGCGGGCCATTTTGTTTAGGGTAGGTATAATTACCAACACAGGAACAAAGCTGCTGCACATAGTCACCGTTTCTTTCGCATAGCAATGTTCCACATTCAAATGAGAGTATGTATCCCTGCCACGTAAAATTCTGTTGACTGTTCTTTGAGCCACGTCTTCACTACAGATTTTACTGGAATAATTTTTGCCTCTCAAACCCTTTTTCATGGGACCGAACAGATGATCGTCTGAATGCGCTAAAACTATCTATCTATCTATCTATCTATCTATCTATCTATCTATCTATCTATCTATCTATATATATATATATATATATATATATATATCCGTCTGTTTTATATCTATCTATCTATCTATCTATCTATCTCAGTCTGTTCATATCTATCTAATCTATCCATCTATCTATCTATCTATCCGTCTGTTCATATCTATCTATCTATCTATCTCAGTCTGTTCATATCTATCTATCTATCTATCTATCTATCTATCTATATCTATCTATCTAGTCTGTTCATGTCTGTTCCTATATCTATCTATCTATCTATCTATCTATCTATATCTAGTCTGTTCATATCTATCTATGTCTATATCTATCTAATCTGGTATCTTATACCTGATCTAGGCGCCGTGCCAGTCAGATGCGGGGCATCGATGAAGATCGAACTTGCCACTGTCGAAAAGCGATTTTGATCGATTGTCAACGTCCTAAAAATCGATGGCACCAATAATCGATCACTGAACTTATCTCAGTCCTATACTCTGCACGTCGCCAACAGCAAGTTTGGTGTAAACAAAAACGGAACATTAATTGTGAGCTGTTGGGCGATGGGATTCGCATGCATGAATCGCTGTATTCATCTATCAATCAACAATCAATCTATCTATCTATCTATCCATCTATCTATCTGTCTGTCTGTCTATCTGTCTGTCTATGTTCATATCGATCCATCTAGATATTTTTCTATCTATCTTTTCATATATTTCAGTCTGTTCATATCTATCTATCTATCTATCTATCTATCTCAGTCTGTTCGTATCTATCTATCTATCTGTTCATACTTATCTATCTACCTACCTACCTACCTACCTCAGTCTGTTCCTATCTATATATCTATCTCAGTTTGATCATATCTCTCTCTGTCTCTCTCTCTCTCTCTATAATATATATATATATATATATATATATATATATATTGTTTATTGGTTGGTTTTGAAGGCTATCACAATGCAAGTGTAAAGAAACAAGAAGGTAATTGTGGTGGTGTTTGTAAACCTGTGATTTATTCTTAATTCTTAATATTTCGGAATAAAAATCCCTTCTACAGAAGATCACAAGAACTGAAATTGTTGCTAGTGGCTGTTCGTTTGTTCTGTCTCATGTCTTCCAAATTCTGTGTGTGTGTGGGGGGGGGAGGCTTGTTTAGTTGTGTGTAAGTATATATATATATATATATAAGGTCATCCACAGACACGTGTTTCGACTTATCAAGTCTCCTCAGTGTGGCTAGACATTTTGTAAGCTACCTACGGCCGGAATTGAAATCCGATCGGTTGGGTGTCAGTCCGACACCTTAACCATTAGGCTGTCTTCACTTACAGAATGGGAAGGGGATTTTAACTGTTTTAATACACACATCGCTTTGTGTGTAAAGGCCGTCACAGAGTGCTCCATTCCTTAGAAGAGCGTTGCGTTTACGCTTGAATTGGCGGCCGTCAGCAAGATCCACCCCAGAGTGCTCAACCCTAGGGGATGGGGAGCATATATATTGAATATGAAGAATATATCTATCCAAACCTCTTAATATCTATCTACCCGTCTATCTATAGGTTTATCTGTCAGTATGTTTATCTGTCTATCTATTTGCTATTGGTTAAATTAAATGAAGTGGTCAATCTACATTCACATATTAACAATCTAAAAAAAAACTTTACTCTAGCTAAAAGCAAACACAGCCAATCGAGTGTTGTGTATGGATTCTTTCAATAATCCGATATCTTTTCTACTATCAGCACTTTCTTGAGGGCAATGCCCATAAAACCTATAGAAACCACTGCTTACACAGTATCTGAACAAGTTCATTATATTCTTTCTATTCGTTTAAGATTGAAGGGGGGGTAGGGTTAGGGTTTGAAGATTACAGAAGTATAGTAAAACAATGAAAATGAAATGAGATAAAACCCCAAGTTTTCAATTAAGATATATCTTCCAGTAATTTAGCTTTAAGAATAGGAATATTCTTTCTTTCTTTCTTTCTTCTTTCTTTCTTCTTCTTCTTCTTCTTCTTCTTCTTCTTCTTCTTCTAAATTATCCCTCCTCCTCCTTCCTCTTCTTCTTCTTCTTCTAATTTATCACCCCGCTCCTCCTTTTTCTTCTTCATCTAAATTCTCCCCTCCTTCCCCTTCTCCCCTCCTCCTCCTTCTTCTTCTTCTAAATTATCCCTCCTCCTCCCCCTCCTCCTTTTTCTTCTTCTTCATCTAAATTATCATCCTCCCTCCTTCCTCTTCTTCTTCTTCTTCTTCCCGTTGTTTCCCATCTCTATATAATGTAAATATGAGATTTTCCATTTTTTTAGAAATATTCTTAAAAGTCAATTGTGTCTAATCTAATCTATACTAAAAAAAACCTACAAACAGGTTTCATCCCGGAGAGCCCCCTTCGATTAGCAGTCAGTCTATCGTCTACACTAGTACTCATAAGAAAGAAAGCCGAGAGTTATAAGAAAAGCCGAAAAAGGAGGACAGTAGTGAGGGCGATGCAGCGCAACTTACCTCAATAAAAATAAAAGGATCAATTGTTGTAGGTATAAATCTCAAACAATGGAATCAGGTTGTAGTACTCACGAGTTGAACGCTGGAGTGTGTGGGGGGTGTAGGTAGCGAGGGGGGTGGAGCGGGGGGGTAGTTGCGGGTGGGGTGGCAATTTAGAACCGCTATAAATAACCTTATACCTTTTCATTCGGTACCCGGGACGGTTATATACTATTCCCAGTGTTGCAAACAGGACTGAAAGGATCCCAGTCCACCATAGCTGAGAAGGGAGATGGGTTCATGCCTTTTCCAAAGGGAATTTAGTGCAAAGTGAAACGCAACCCGTTGTCAAACTATGTAACAATAACTGCGCACATGGCAGCTTATCAACTAAAAATTCAAAATTTATAAACGTAAACAAATTCCCTTTTTAACGCAAATGTCAAACGTGGTTTGGTTTGTTTTGTTTTACGGCATATCAACCTCAGTGGGTCATTTAATGCCGATAAAGTTTTGAAATAAATCAATTCTTAATGGATAATACAATTTTTTTATAAATACATTTTTCTATTTAACCCATAGATGGGACCCTAACAGGTACTACCACTCCGGGTCAGAGTGGACCAGGGAGCAATGGTGATGAAGGGGTGCTCCACATTCCCCAAACCTCCAGAACTGGAACCTCACCATCAGATAGAGTTTAACGTCATTCCCAGGACATGTAGACCCGCAGCCACCGCCTTCTAGCACCCATATGATAAAAAGGGGTTGGGGCTTGCCATAAGTGCAATAGGGTTGGGGTAATCATATAGGTGCTAGGGCTTGACGTGACCAGCCGATTGATCGGAGGGGGCCTCTCTGACCGCCCGTCTAGCCCAAGATAGGGCCAAAGTGGAGTATTGCATGTCATTAACTGCTCATCCACCTGGGCTCTATCTTTAAGCATCACGGGTCGCCACCAACGGCCAACAGGTGGCCCCACTGGGGGAGTCTTACCCCTCTGCAGAGGTGCAGTCAGTGCATTCTAACGCCCCAGCCGACAGGGCGGATGTCAAACGTGAATATCGTCTGTGGTTATAAAAAAAAAAGAAACCTATTCTAGACGGCTTTTTGATATTGTTTTCATAATATTTTTCAAAATAAAAAGCACCCCCCCCCCCAGGCGATGTAAAAATAGATTTTTGAAACATATTACCTGAGGGGTGGGAGTAAAAATTCAATGTCAGCGAGTTTGTACCCTAAGTAAGTAAAATCATCAAATTCACTAAAAGATTAAAAAATAAAACAATTTGAAATATAAACTTTAAATGTGTATTAAAATAAAACAAACTATATATAGATATATAATACCAGTCATGTATTTATTAAAACTTGTTTTAAAAAACAATGCAGACTGTTTAATGTTGCATGTTCAAGTTTTGAGTGTATTTATCCTAGTTTATGACGATTTTGGGAAATGTGACGTAAGCAGTGACGTAATTTATGTTACAGACAAAAACCGGAAGCGAATCTCCATTATTTATATATATATATATAAATGGGTTTGTCTTAATATTTGGTTGGTAAAAGTTTTACCTGGATAAGCCAGCATTGTAACAAATATGGAGTGCTCAATACGTAAGTAGAGCGGATTTATTATTTATTTATTTATATTTATGGACGATGTTCTTTGCATTTCACAAATCGCTAATATGCTTGGAATGGTATGCATCAAACTATTCTCCCTCCAGCTATGGGTGACTATCAGGGAAAACTGGGTTCTTTAACCTTGGCAAGACAACAAGTCTATGAGAAAGAAATCTCTCACTTCAAACCTATTGAAATCTGCTTAAGAAATTGACCGTATGTCACATTTTGCTCGTGCGGAATATTTGTTAGGGGATGGTTCTATTTGGGATCATCAATATTTCCTGTATATCCACAGAGTAAAGCTATCTGATCAGACTAGACTTTATGTGAGTTCTGGTTGAAATGATTTTTCCTTACATTAGTTTAGCGTAAAAGCAAGTTCTCTGAGATTTTAAAAATATACATCCTTTAAGTTTATCAATTAATTGTTCGTCTCATGCCCGACAGTTTCCGATAGCCAGAGGTTAAGGAATTTGACGGACGAAAATTCTGTCGGGTCTCGCACCCGGCTACAGGTAGCTGTTAAAAAGTCGAGCAGCTCTAAACTTCGAAACACATGTCTGTGGATGACTAGTATATACATATATATATATATATATATATATATACCTTATTATAATGGAGATTGTGTGTTTGTCTGTCTGTAACCGAAACTATATTACTATACAAATCACAATTCCCTTCGTTATTTACATCACATTCTCCATGATTATTTTTATTTAAACCTCAATTATTGATAAAATTGTTTTACATCATTAAGACTGTTGGCCATACCCACATACACAGAACATGCAATTGTATTTATATATACAACAAAATAGCGGTTTACAGTGTGAAAGGGAAGGCTAATTTGCATATTGATCTTAAAAAAACGATTTTAATAAATATATGCTTAGTATTATTGTTTTCAAATTGTTTGCTTTCATCTTAATGAATATGAGCAAAAATCTCTTCAATAAATCTTAAAAGAAATCCATTAATAAGAAGAAATAACTGATATTATTCTTTACTTCCTATTTTAACTAAACAGTTAAATTAGGAAAATTTACCAATGAAAGACGGGAGTAACGAAAAATGATGGAAGAGTCAGTTCAAAGTTGTTTTATTTTCCAATCATACCCCCTCTGTTCCATATCTTTTCATTTACAATCTTATTCAGTTTCATTAGCCTTTCTAATTTAATATATTTTATTATATTAAAACTTAAATACTTGCACTCGGAGGGTGCATATATTTGCTAGTATATAT